>CABFPE010000931.1:98915-116171 GCA_900660155.1 Hofstenia miamia | reverse complement strand
AGTGTCAAAGGAAAACCCTCTCGGCCAATCACAAAAGTGTGACACGATAGACTCCACCTCTCGACCAATCACAAAAAAGTGACACCTCCTGGACTCTCCTATATACTACTAATGATGTCAATTTAAATTTTTAATTTATAATTACTTAAAATGGGGTTCACTTATTGTTTGCCTATATACTTCAAACAAATACTAAATAGGAAAGAACAGACTACAATTCCTTGAAGATAACAGAGTGAAACAAACATTCGATTACTTGAATTTGCTTAGCACATTCAAAGAAAATCATGTTGTAGTAAAATAAAATAGTTTGTAATTTATACAACAGAATCAAGACCTTCTCCAATGTTGAGTAGCATGCACAAATTAATTAAATGCAGAAAAAATTACTAGATAGTTGTTAATATCCGACTTCTCCCCACTACCGAATACGGCTCGTGTCTGGTTTTTTGTTTCGGCTCGGGCCTATCTAATTTTTTCAATTTCGTAAGTATTTATTTTAACAGCATTTAATCTCGAGTTATTAGTATAATTATGAAAGCTAAAATTTAGTTTTCACGTTAATAGTACTCGATGAATAATAATAAAACTGGCCTGAATATATTTTGAGTGGGTACACACCAGAGTTTTCAGATTCGACACGATTTCTAGTTAAGGAGGATCGGGTCAAATGTTTGGTTTGTTTCGGGCCAGATTTTGGATCCGAGATTCAAGCCCGATGAAACCTTGGTTTATGCTATCTTAAAATATTCAGATATCTAGATGCTAAAATTTTTTAAATTGCTTTAACAACTTTTAACATTAAGACAGTTATTAAATTGCTTTAACAACTTTTAACATTAAGACAGTTAACACTAACTGCCCATCGAGATTAGCTCTAAACAATAATATTAAGGGCATAAAAGGAAAAATTCGTACAATCAATATTATATGTCAAAATTTGAAAAAATGGAAGCCCGAAGGTCAAAATAGTTTCATATTTGCTAAACAAAAACTTAATGGCTTATTAACACTGTAAATGAAATTCACTATAATTAACAATTCCGAGAATATATGCACAATATTTCATAAGGTTTTGAAGAACTTACGAAACTATTATCGTTAAATGTAAAATATTAATAGGATGTAACAGTCAAAACCTTTACAAGAAAGTCTAAATCTAGTCTTCGTTATGTAACAAAATATTAAGTTTTAATAACAATTTCTAAAACTTAAAACAAAAATTTTTGTTTAAGTAATAAACCACTTTTCAAATTTTTGAACAATGTTATCCAAGCCTATTAAATAATATTAAAAGACTTTGATATCGACACATGTATGGGTTTGTACACACTTATATAATCATGAAATTTTGTGTGAAGAATTATTACTGTACTTGAGGTATATAAAAATAGAAATATCTTGAATGAGAAATCCGATTTTTGAAAAAAATATTAAATTCTTTCATACCCAATGTTCAGATGATGAGTCGGTCTAATGCCTGTGGAAATACCCAACTCTCAAATATTTTACTTTCTAGAAAAAACAGTGTGAATCACGTTTAGGCTATAGCATGTCTTGATCCATATTATTATATTATATTGAATATTATAATTAGTAAAAAATTCTTTTAGTTTTTGAGGTATGGGGGGTTGCTCCAGCCTTTTCTAAGTTACAATAACAAATAAATTATGTGTAACATTTTTTTAATTTATACCTCGATCAGGGTATGGAATAAACTCTCTGCAAAAATTCAAAAAAGCCAAGTCTCTAAAAATCTTTAAGACTAAAATAACGCAGTTATGCAAGTCGTGTAGGTCTGAATTATTTGAAAATATGTGGAGAGACCTTATAAACGTAGACTATAGTTCGAAAAGAAATTGAAATACCGAACTTAAATGTAATTTAAATTTTACTTTATGTGTTCTGTATAAATTATTTTTGTTTAAAGTTTTTTTCTGTGTATGCTTGTGACCAATATTTATACTGCTAAATCTGACACAAAATTATTTCTTCTTCTTCTTCTATTTATTTTCTTACAATTTAGTTTGTCAGTAAAACATGCAGTGCATCTTATTAAATTTTTTTTGAAAAAGATTAAGATTATTTGAATGCTTCCTTTTTCTTATTCAAAAGCCAATTGTCTTCTTTAAACACTAAGAACAAAAGCTGCAGGGAATTATGTGAATGGAACGTATTCAAAAAAACGGGCAGGTATTAAATTATATACACAATAGATAATATTTTCCAAATTTATCTTTAAATATACAAAGAAATCGGACGAAAATATAGTCGATTTGGTTAAGGATATCAAATAGGATATTTGATGTATTAATTTTATCCATTATGTTTGAAATCTGCGAGAAATCTAAATTTTAAATAATTGCGAGGGAAAACTTAACATCTTATAAACAATGCTTGGTAAAATCAATCCAAACATCATTTTTAGAGTAGTTTTCAAACATTTTATGCCACTAGATATTCAAAAATCTACACATGCATCACTTCCCTAGTAATACTATGAAAGTTGTCATACTGTGAACTTTACAAATCAATTCCAACATTTTCAATATTTCGTTTTGTGTAAATAAAATAAATTGGAATGAAATGTCGAAGAGTACAGAATAACAATCCGTTCATTGGTTAATTACAAATAGTAAATCCACAGATTTGTAAGAATTTACCGAACTAAAAATCATTTCAATAAATTCGTAGGGAAAGTGATATTTGACAAGAACTGAATTTTGTAAAGCTACATTAGTTGCAATTTTCAATGAAATTTTCCATACAAATTTCATTGGCTGAAGCCCTTATTTTGCACTGAGCCATTTTTGTGATGGGAAAACCCACATTCAAAATAGAATTGCGACTGTATGTTTTAAGGTGTTTTATATTTCAACTACGCTAAATTGCTTTTTCGATTGAACAGCTTATAACAGCTAATCTTTAGAATTTCTTTGTTAAGATGTCCTTTGTTGATTTGAAAACACTTTCTTAAAAGGTTCTTCTATGAGGATATGCTAATTCAAAATTTTCCTTTTTAAAACCAATTTACATAATTTTTGCACAGACAAGCAGCCAAATAAATGGCATCAGACATATAATAAATAAATAATATTTTTCAAAATGGGGAAATTGATATTCATTAATTTGAGTGAATGGCTTAACTTAGATTTACCAAATAACTTTTTGCTAAAACCGTAAATCTATGAATCATGTAACTAGAAATAAAGTACGAATCACTCGCATTTTACATTAATATTAAAAAACGTAAAAATAACTACTTATAAATCTACAATTAAACTATAGCTAAAATACATAAAAATACATACAATAGAATAAAACATATGTACAATAAATTCACAAGGGTAGGGATAAATTTCGAAGAGACTTCATTGTTGTAAAATTTGTATCTTAGCGATGCTTTACCCGAAATATACTTTTGCTTAAGGAAAATTTAAATGTGCTTCATAAAGGCTTAAAATGTTTCAATATTCATTTTCTATTTAAGGTGATGAGTTCAAAGTTCGAATAACAGTATTAATGAATGATTGCTTCTAAACTTTTTTCTATATTTAATGCAGGTAAACTGTTTTGATCTGGAATTCTGCTTACAAATAAAACCAGGTATTGAAATAGTATTATATGGTGGTAATATTTTGATGTGTTTAGAAAACGGCAACATCGTGTTCAATGATTAGCTATCTTGGAAAAGGATGGACCTAGAAATATAAGCTTTCTAAATTCTTCAAAATGTTCAATGGATGAATTTTTGAAAGATGATTAAATAATGTTTTCTTGCATAGTGATTATTAAAGAGACTGCACCAGATCAGATTGTTCAAACGCAACTTTTAAGACCTGACAAGAATATGAACAACTTAGCAAAAATCTACTTTAACTGTTGGATCTAACAAAAGAGAGTTGTGGGCTACTCAACTTTAAAAAAAATTGTTGAATAAATCAAATTTTATTAAACAAATAAGACGTGTATATTGCTTCAGGTAAGTGTAAAAAATATTTGATTGACGTGAACAATACACTAGCAGCCAAAAGTGAAACTAGTTACAAAAAACCTGATATCATTCTTTTTCAAAAGTGAACAATTATGTCTGTATACAGTGTGTTTCCCTAAAAATGTCGGCAATTATCTTTCTTCATTTTTCAATAGTGCATACCAGAGCATCATTTGTGGAAATGTCTTCTCCAAACCAATATTGTGTATGAAATTAATAATTCTGCTTAAAAATTACTTTTTCAAGACTTCAAACAAACAACTAAATTTTGGGAATACCATTTTAGGAAATTTTTAGAAGTAAGTTTCCATTTCTAGCTGCATAGATTCCCATTAGTGTTTTGCAGACATGATATTAAATGTGGTCGTAGCCGACGCAGCCGTTCATTTATAAAAGTGGTCATTCCTAAGCAGTGAAAATGAAGAAACAGCTAAGTGTGAGCCTGTCATTACTTTTCGAATTCATAATCAATTGAAAGTCGACTACTGAAAGTGAAGCATTAAAGAACTGAAGAATTTCAAGACGCTTCAATTCAATCTTGCTTCGGCTCCGCGATATCAGCCTTTGCGAACAGCACACCTCAATAGGTTTAGGATGTCGTTGCACACATCAATAAGCACATCAATATTAAT
Organism: Hofstenia miamia; assembly: GCA_900660155.1. NCBI lineage: Eukaryota > Metazoa > Xenacoelomorpha > Acoela > Hofsteniidae > Hofstenia > Hofstenia miamia. Next base: position 111,545 of record CABFPE010000931.1, on the reverse strand, counting down.
ACATCAGCATTAGGTATGGAGATAATTTTTCAACTATTAGAAATTTTCCAAGAAAGATAATAAACCATTTCAACTATTTTAGCCACAGAACTACGGTTTAATAGAAATGTCAGCACTGACAAAAATGAGTTGTTCTTAAATTTATGTCTATGCGTAGTGAAAACGAATATCTTGATCTTTGATTAAAATTGTTGTTAAATTCAAGAACTGTATCGTATCATTTTGTGAAAATTTTAGACATATATTTTGAAAAATTATGTTCTATTGATTTTCATAAACGTTACTAATGTTTGAGAGATATAAACATTCTGAATTTCCAAAATTTCAGTAGCATTAATGAAATAAATATCAAACAAGAAATGTAATGCGCTTTTAAAAAATTGTGAATTTCAGTATTTCTGAAACATCCGCAAGCATTAGTGATAAGTATTATATGAAGTTGGTTTTACTGAATTAGACTTTCTACAATATTAAATATATTTTTTCACAGACACGTAGGAGAATCATTATTGATGTGAAATATAAATTCATTGTACAAAAAATTATTTTGTTTGCTAATAGGTTATAACGTTAATCATTGCTAATTTGTAAGGCATTGTAAATCAAGACTCAACATTACTGAAGGTTTGAATATTTTGAGTTAGGTTAACTCTAAATTGAAATCTTGTAAAGCATTCACGTTTTGATTGCGTGAACAGCATGGAGCTTCCAATATGAGCGGCGGCGTCGGAAATATGGCAACTAGGGATACATGCCACCCTTGAATTGAAAAAGAAAATGTGTAAATCATTGAATATTTAATAAATACTGACACTAACAAATTTTTTTCATGTGTACTATCAATTTATGCCTGTTTGTATGAAGTTATCCTAAAAAAATTGCATGCAAATTAATTTGTTAAATATACCTATGTCCTCAAATATTACAGTTTCGACGATACAAACAAAAAAGACTTCCTACAGCAAAAATGAGACCAGTCAATGTGTTGATTTGACTAACAGATTTTGCAACTAACATCTGTGACCCCATTTGAAAATATTATATGAGTCAACATTCAAAATTTTATGCTCCAATTTCATAAATGATTTGATCATCTTTATTACGTAGCATGAAAATGAATGTTACAGAAAATATATATTTTTTACTCTAATGTGAATTTTGTAAATTATATACATGTTAATTAAATTGAATTATGATCTAAATTTGCATTGCTTTTAATGATGTAAGATTTGTTATGACTGAATTGTGTTATACAGTCAGAGATGGACATCGGCCTTGAACCCCTTTAATTGGCCCGAAGAAATGGGCTGAATTTTGAAAAAACTCACTATTCCACAGCACTGTATGCAGTGAATTTTATATAAATTATAATTATAAAGTTGAAAAATACAACTTACATCATACTTTTCTATATTTCAATTTAGAATCTTCAATTTTAGTATTTAGATTTTATTAAAAGGATCTATCATACCAAAGTTTGGTGGAGCAAACCGACAAATTATAGAATTTTTTTAAAAAAGTTTTATAAAATGTGTCGAGCTGGCATTAATTAAATTTGGCCGAGCCGCGCTGGTGCGTAAATTTTCAGCCCATGTCCATCTCTGTATATAGTCGCAGGGACAAAGGAAGAATGAATCATTCATTTTCCAGCGTCAATATGAAATTTTCTCTACCTTCAAATTATACCAAAACTTGCATTGAGATTGAATGTGTCATTCCGGAGACATTTGGAAGTCTATTTGTAAATTTTACAATAGGTTGTAAAATTTACGGCATTTCGGAAAAAATTTACGAACATAAAAAAGAACTTGAACTATATTTCTTGACGTCCTTCAAGAATTTACAATCAATTATTTGAGAACAATAAAATCAGTGAACATTTCCAATCATCTAAAGAACTGTGAAATGAAATTTACTTAAAATCTTATCCAAGGCAATTGAAAATTTTAAGCTAAGCATCATGGAATCAAATTATACATAATTAAAAGAACCAAGCTTAAGCAAAAAAAAAAACAAACTAACTCTACCAAAGTTATTGTAAAAAACTATTGATAAATATTTTGTGAATTTTATAAAGGGAACTTTTGATAATGGCAGTGGCATGGCGAAACAGGATAATTAAATGTGTCTTTTTTAAATTAATACATACACTTAAGAAACATATGATTAATGAAAAATTTCCGTAAAATCATCGCGAATACCATGAAAGTTGTCGAAAACTTAATATTCGGAAAATAAGTATTGCATTCAGTGAAGATTAGTAATCCCTATTAATGAAAAAATTTTTCATGAAAAGTGGTGGAGATATTGTTTATATATATGGTGGACTTTAATGAAATTACAATTTACAAATTTTCTAAGGCTTTTTATGCAAATTTTCACACGTAAATTGTAGCACACGAGACCGCGTTGGTTAATTTTAACTTTGTAATAAACAGTTCTGTTTTATACATTTTTGTTTGAAAAAGTTCTAATGTTTTGCTTGCAAAAGGTCATATATATGCAGAACTTGTCAAAAACATTGTATTGCAAAATGTGTCAAAATTCAATAATTTAATTTTTTTTGTTATAAATGAATATTTTACACGTGATCAATGTGTGATAAAAATTAAACATATCCAATATAAAAAGTGTGTTGCAAATAACAAATATATATATATATATATATATATATATATATATATATATGTATGTCGATAAATACTGTGTTCGATAAGCAACGAAAATCGTAATTACAATTTACAAAAAAATGAAAAATAAATTTTATTAAATTTATATACACTTGATTAAGAAAGATCCTAAAATACAAACATATATACAAAATATGCAAATACAAGAAAACAAAATAATTAGTGCGAAGCCAAGCCTGGATTGAACTTTTGCATTACAGATGACAACTCATTGTAGGCTTCATTAAGTATATCGTTGACAATGCGAACATCAAACATAGAAGATGAGCCCAATTTCCGTTCTTCCTCTGCTTTAGATAAACGCTTTAAGATTTTCTCTTCAGTTTCGGTGCCGCGTCCTCGCAGACGCTTCTCTAATACATTTAAATCTGGTACGTCTATAAACACATAGGCGGCATTGATGCCTTTGTTTTTCTCGTCTAGTGCTCGCATTTGCCGGACACCCTAAATACATTAATAGGTAAGTTTTGGATATCCAAGCAGTGGGGTAGCCGCCCCTTTTTCTGCCCTCAAAACAGTGATTGCTAAATATTAAACATGAAACTTACAAAATATTTTGAAATATTCATTAAACATGATAAAACAAGGAATTTACATCATTGTAATTTGGATATTACAATGAACTTTCCTAATTTATTTCAAATCGCAAATTTTGAAATTTTCAACCACGCCTATATCAACTTTGAATAATTGATAATTTAATAATTAGAGATAGCTAACTTTAGTATTAATATCATTAGCTTGGAGATAACATTAACAGAGCCTTACATATAATAAGTCCCCGAAACAAAAATCTATTAAAAAGCATTAATGTTATCTAAAAATTTTATTAAACGGTTTTTAGTAAATTGATATTATGAAATTAGCGTTGTCATGGAATCATGTTGCAATATTACGTCAATTTAATGATATAGATGCAAATGGAAATAATAAGAGCAATTTATGAAATTTTTAAAACACCTTCTCGAAATATTTTTTTGATTTGGAAATGCAGTCTCCATTCTTTACACATCCGAAGAATTCAATTTCAAAAATGTTGGCAATAAGAAGCCTAACATTTAATAATTTTAAATTTGTAATGTAACCTGAGTATCAATGTCCAGTATACAGCAGAGTCCTTTTTCCTGAACTGCCAATACTGCGGATTTACTAGTGCCATACATATTACCAGCAAAAGTAGCATGCTCTAAAAATTCATCGTTTTCAACCATCGCCTGCATAGACTTCATGTTGGAAAAGTGATAAGATTCGCCATCTCCTTCGCCCGGACGTGGTCCTCGTGATGTATGCGAAACTGAGAATCCCAGACGCCCCTTGTAGAGAGGGTCCTCCATCATGCGCTTTATTAGTGTCGATTTTCCACACCCACTAGGACCACACAACACAATTGGACGGAAAGAAGTGGATGATGCCATTCGACTAAAGCCTCTTGTTAAATTGTTTAACATAGACTAAGCTATTAAAACAACCAATGATTAATGGAAGCCTGAGGAAACTGGAAAACCTTAAATTCAAAAATTATAAATTGCATTTTGTATAATAAATAGGTATTATTATTTAATAATAAATACAAAACAATTTCTCCTGATATTAAAATATATAATATTAATTGGAAAATGCAAGTAAAAAATTACAAGTCTTGGAAAGGAGCGACTGCACGAGATGAAATTTTATGAATTTCTAATTATATTATAACTATCCAATCAAAAAAACCAAAAAATGGACTTGTTGTCGTGGCAACAAACTGCGATTTAAAAGCAAAATAATAGAGTTAGTAAAACAATAAAACGTACATTTAACTAAAGAGGAGCAAGTGTTATAAAGGAACAGATGCAAATGAATGATAACAAAATGGACAAAAATGGCAACTTCATATTTATTCTAGAATATAGACGAAGTTGACATTACCATCAAAATTTTAAACTAATAGATATGCACACTCGACAGAGGTATGTATACTCACGCAGAGCAGCTGACTAGAGACTAATAAATAATATTAATGTCAAATTTGGATTTTCATTAAATCACCTAGATAAATCGGTAAAATAATAGCTTTATAAGACAATTTAAAATCATTTAGCCTCAAAACTTTGAGCAGGTATTTGGAAAAAACAAAGGTAAGCTGTTACACCATTACAGCGAACTTGTTGAATGGTGCACTCGGTAACTGTAGAGAGATAACTTATAAACCTTTATTTTTTGCGGGAAAATATAGTGAAATTGAACATTTCAACCTATCGTTAATATTTTTCTATAACATAGAGCATTTTCTTCATTATTACAATGGTTATTATACAATGCCATCGTTTTTTCAGACACCTGAATTAATTAACTACATGGTTTCTACGTATGATAAGTTCTTCGTTGTAGTATTGTTTTTAACAACTTACAAAACTTCACACTTGTAAAAAAAACTACATCAAATTTGTTGAAGAAACTAGTTGATATAAATAGAAATTAGCAATGGATTCTTCTTGGTCAAAAACAGAAAATTTATATATTCTATTGCCAAATTATATTTGCGAAATTTAATCGATTAAGTATAAATTCTCAGCACTAATACATATGCACCAAAGTAACAAAATAAGTTTTTCAATATACTCGAAACTAAAATGACATTATTACATAAAATTAAATAGTTCTGTTTTCATTTGAGAATGAACAACTAACATGCACTACATTCTGCAAGAATTTAACAACAAGAGAAACAACTGAACTACATACAATTAAATTTAGCCTATCTAGTGATAGGCTAAAATTGTATATAACTGGAAGTAAATTATTTGTGGCTAATAAATATCTAAAATTAAAGTCGAATTGAACAACTAGCCCGAAGAAATCCGTCATAGACGAGCTGCAAAATTGCCAACTGCATAACATCAACAACTGGCACAATCAAACCGTGTTGGATACATGAAGAATCTCTAACGAGGAGTGCCTGCCATCATACTGAGGAATAAACAACTTCGATTGGTATTTTCTAATGAGTGGCAGCATTGTGCTTTGACTTAAGAATCTCGATTTAAGCTTTGACGCATTACAGTAAGTCTAGTCAAAGACGACAGTGGCGCCACGAAAAAATTCTTCCAATGTTCTTAAGATGCTATGCTGTGGAGCCCACATTCAAAAAAAGAATTTTATTAGACATTTGCACATGAGAATACATACAGAGAAAACTAATGCTCAATGTTGAACAACTTTATAATCTTTGCAAAAAGATTAGTTCCGCGTGGACTGATCTTGCATCAGGACGGATTGTTATTATAAAAGGCATTCATTTTAGCTAAATACAAAGCTAAGAATTACAAAATTCATTGGGAAACACATATGCTGCTAAAAAACTCTACACGATTGCACACTAAGATTTCTTGGATTTCCATTGATTGTTATCAATGCTAATTCTAAAACAATTAGTGAATCCCGCGCCTTATTTATTTCCGTAGAAAAGAATAACGTCTTACAGTTGCCACCCAATTGATCAGATCATTTGCTGGTGGAGAAGAAGGCACCAACAAACATCGATTATTTGAAGGAAGATATCATGGAAGTTAGAAATGGGAGGAGGAGGGGGAGTATATTGATTGATTAATTATCATTGTAATTCTGTCTTTTGTTATTTTAGTTTTCAATCATCGACCATTTTTTATGTCGCAAGCTATGGTTGCATTAACCTATGCCTTTCTTTATGCAACTAAAATTCATACCACTAGTACTTTTTCTCAACTATTTGATTTCAAAATATTTATTGTAATGCAAGCTACCTTCACAACGGAATATCATCGTAATAAGCAAAAAATTATTGAAAAATGCACAATGTTTAACACCATATTTTAAAAAACACAAAACTATGGAAATGCAAAAGCTGAAAACCCCAAGATCACAAGAGCATGGAATTATATTGGTTCAAACTTTCTCCACATAAATGGAATATTAAATAATACCAAAAATTTTTGAAAGCGAACATAAGGATACATTCTAGGCGATGCTTAAATAAGCCCGACTTTGAACATTGAAATTAAAACAAAGATGAAAAAATAGTCAATCATCTAACTAAAATGCTTTTGATAATGTTGTTTGGGTACAGATAATATCTCAAGAGATTAGTCATAATTTGATTATTGAAAGTTCAGCTAAATTGTAGCAATATCTGCATGTTAGAAAGAATTGCTGATTACAGCTTTACATCTAACAAATTTGAAGACGAAAACAATTGAAGCTGTAAGTGATTTACTCATATAAGGTTGAAACCATTTAAATTGAATACAGTAATGAATAACTGATAAATGTCAGACATGATAATTAATTTTTAAAAGTCACCTATGATTTAAAAAAGACGGCGGCAACAGTGAATTAAAAGAAATAGTCTTTGGGCAACTTTTACCGATTCGGATGCTGATTTTTGTAATGCGGCCTGTCAGATTTTAGATGAAACCACATTTTTATAGTTACTCATGCATTATTAAATAAGCAAGGTCATTATAGCAAGGAAGATAGACATAGCAGTCACAGAAGGAAGATAAGTTTAATAAATATATAGGGCCTAAGCGAAGAAGTAGAATGATTGGAAAAATAGAAGGTTGAAGTAGCCCCAATAGATACAGAAACAAGAAGCATAAGAGGTAGTTGGAGAACTTGTGATTACGAAGATGAGGAGCAGCGGTAGTGCAGAAGGTAGTATTGCTTCGAAAAAAAGTCCTAAGGAAAGCTCCCATATACTTCCTTGATACTGGTGAGTTTCCTGAGTTGAGAGTTACACCAACATCAATTTGTGAGCATGCAAAGAATAGTGATGATAATAATAATTCTAAAAACAGTATTAATAACAATAATATTTAATGTATTTATTGAAATATTGAATAGATTTCCTTCAAATAGGTATTGAATTAAACATGTTCAAGAAACATGTAAATTAAAGGCAGTCATTCAAGTGCAATGTAAATTTAATTGGTTATTCTTCAATCAACAATACAAAACAAAGGTGCGATTATATACATATGTATCAAACATTAATCAACTTGTGAAATATTCTCAAAAACAAAACGCCGCCAACAGTGAATTTCTAACTGAAATTCAAATGTTTCATGGTGTTTTGTTGCATGTTTCTTTATAAAAATGAATTTGACAAATAGATAAAGCGTTGTTAAGTAGTGTATTCCTACAGGGTTGAATACTCAAAACTCAATCATATTAGCAAAATAACACTGAAAAAATAGACCGCCAATTCGAAATTTACTAACAACTACACGAATAATTTTGTCCATTCGATGCATGAAATGAGATGATATAGAATCTGACCGTTTTGTTGAATTATAATCTCACCTATATCTGGAATCTCAATAAAATTCTTAAATGCGTATGATATCACAAGTGTTATAGCTTTGTGGTTTTAGCATTTTATAGGCTTAAAAGTGTTCTCAAAATAATTCAATGAGTGGAGATCAGTTTGTAACATATGTTGCGATTCGTTTTCTTGAAAATTGATACATGCAGAGAAAATACAATGACGAACATATATTTACATTTAAATTTGTGAAAGTAACCACAAGCATGAATAAAGGATTTTCCTCATGAAAGAAAAAAATTGAGGAATGATTCAACAAGCGACTTCAAAACTCCGTGTATTTTTTTCTAAAAAGAATAACTTTCAAAATTTCGTGAAAAAGTTTTAGCAATTGAAAGACTCAGTGTTAAAGGTGTGCTAAGTCGGATATATGCGATATTGCGAAAAATAATGTATTATTGAAGTAAAATAAGACTGTTGATATATGAATTATTTTATTGGATTCAATATTACTAACGTTTTGTAAAAAGAGACAATCAAATTTCAACACTCCGTACATTTGTATGACGTTTCACGATAAAAGAGGGTAAAGTCTATATTTCGGTTAGAGAGGAAAATCATGTCTTATAGGTATATGTCTTTATAATAACAATATTATGAATAAATAATACAAATTCTTTAGATACGAAGAATAAGTTGCCAGTATAAGCATAAAAATGTATACAGTAGTACATGTACATTTTGCATTACGTCTGACATTTAATATTGGTTACTATAGTGTTTTGGTGATCCTCCAATTGAACTGGAAAAAATCCTTCTCCTTCCTTACATATAAAATCGGGATTAGTGAAACATTTTGTTAAAAGATTAACAGGATTCCTTTATCTCAACGCTAAATTTTCTTCTATGAGTTTTCAAATGCCGAAAGCAGGAATTCTTGCATGTCATTATTAGTATTTGTGAATTTCTATAGTATTTGCAGGCTAATAAATATTTCATGTTTATTGAATACTTTTGTAAATAAGTTCGTTCAGGATTCTATGAAAAAGTGCTTGTTCTGTAGAACATGTACTATATCAGTATTAATGAATCCCTGTGTGATACAAAAAACAGATTCATAATTAACGCCCATCAATTAGTAAGTGACACCTATTTTTATTCCAAAGTCTAGAATTATGTTACACGGTGTTATTTACGCTAAGACTGAAGGGAATTCAATCAAAATCAATTAGATTTCATAAAAAAAATTTTGTCGCTAAAATGTACCGTTAGAGAAATGGACAGCAAAGTGTGCTCGAATGCAGAAAAATTGTCAAAATTATATCTCTAAACTTTTAAGAACTCACGATTTTGATATATTTCTAAAATCATTTATAACAGTATGAGATTGTATACTTTTTTTACTTAGGAAAACCCATTGTATAAAAGTGACCACGTTGTTTTAATGCGAATTCCAATGCACACAAAAGCTTTGTTCAAAATTTAGTCTCAATCAGTTCCTCACTGTATCATTGGTAACGTAACACTTTGGTGAATTGAATAATCTCATCTACTGAATTGTAAGAGAGTTTAAGCTCTAAATTTAGAATACCTAAGATTCCAAATTGATATATTTAAAATGCTACAAACAGCTATTTATGCATCTCCTTTTCAAGGCAGTAAGTATATATTTGCTCTACTCTCAAAATGTTTGTTGATTTTGCTAGCTAAGTTAATGAATGAAAATTTGATAATTCTAACATTATTTAGATTTTCTTAATTTTTCTTTAAGTTTATTCGATTTATATCAACGATTTATAAGCAGCTAGTGCTTAAAGTTTGCAATCAGTTACAGTCAATCTTTGAATTCATAATGACAATGATAAGGTGTGCAATACGATCAGAAAAATGATGGGCATAATAAAAGGAAAATATCGGATTTTGAAGGATTATACAAATTGAGATTAAAAGCGATTTTACGCGCTAGTTACATATAAATGCGTTGCGATCAAATTTGTAGAATTAGTTAATAGATAAATTCTAAAAGAAAATGTGGATGATTCTGCACCATAGACTGCCTAGTGTAACTGTAAAATTTTTGAAACATTTTTCACCACATCAATTAAGAAAGTAGGCATATCTATTGATGAAATCGTTCCCATACAATACTGAAAATTTGTGCAAAAAGGTATGTACTTTGCATAAAGTACTTGAAGAAATTTTTTGATGAAAATTTTTATAAGAATCGTGCAAATTTCGTAAATACCAAAAATTCAGCAATCTTCTTTTTCTGTATAAAGACACTTTCCGAAGTCATCACTGTGGTGGAATATGGGTCAATTCGGTGTGATAATAACATTATGTTTGACATAAATCTATATTGAAAGCATTTAAAATAAAAGAAAGATTTTAGCAGCAAAACATACACAAGAGTAGTTATCTATCCTTTTGAAACAATATCACGATTTTGCGACTTCTGCAAACTGAGTTCTCGTTTAAAGCCCCCACCATGTATAGGCCACACCCCAAACGTTGAAGGTTGCTTTTTGAGTTACAGGCATACAGCGTGTCGAAGTCGATACGCAATACCAAACAATTTTATCCTTACCACATACGTTTTTCCATTCATTTATCGAATTTAATTTAATCTTGTCACAAGTGATGGATATTTCCTAGTCCCTCATTGTTGAATTAATTATTTTCAGCATTTGCGCATTCTAAAAGATACGTTAATCCGTACATAGGGAGAGGTTTAGACTGCGTACATAAACCGCACCCTAAAGTTTAAATAAAATTTTAGGTTTACAGGTGCGACTTATACCCGAGGATTTACGGCATTTAAAATTTAGTTTTAAAGAAGACATTTGTTACAAATATGCAATAAGAACTTCCACTTAAACAAAAATATTAACTCAAACATCAAACTGAAATCGCTCAATGCTAAAGCTTAAATTTTAAAATGATTAGAGAATAATTACTTACGCCATTTAATATTAAACGATATGAGTTTCTTCTAAAATGACATGTCAATATTTGAAACAGTAATTCAAAATATTTTTGTTTAAGAGAGCAAATACTAGAACGTTAAAGTAAAGTAACAATTTGAATACAGTACGTATGCGGATAAAATTAATGTTGAATTCAAATTATTTCCAAGGTAAAAATAGGAAGCCAAATCCAGCTAACTCATTGCGATAAAAAACTATGAATGGATTGGGTATAATTGAAAACCACATAAATGTCAAATATTAACGTGAAATATCAAATTATATTACTTATTTCCAGCTTTAGAAGACAATAATTCAATTGTAATAATTATATGCAAATGCTTAACTGTTATGTTTGAAAAAATTTAAATAAGGGAATAATTTAAAATAGTTGAAGGCTTCTCTATTGGTCCGTAAAACGGTAAACGACAACAATTGTGAAATTAAAAATAATAACGATTTTGATTTTCATTGCTTTACGATGGATTCGAAAGACGTTATAAATTAAAACGTTCAAAAGATTGAAATCCATCTCTGTACTTTTGATAGTTGATGTGAGATGGACACGTTTCTTATAACTTAACTCGATGTTATTTTGTTTTATTAAATGATACTCTCTCTGTTCCGAAATAATGTTTACATATTATCATGACTTTTTGTTCCAAAATAATGTTTACATTTCCACAAGATAGACTTCAAAGGGTTCCTCGTCGATTTAACGGAATATTCTTGATGTCTTTTAATTTATCATCATAGTTTTTCTTTTTACGCCCACAATTACTTCTCATTGATGATGAGTTAACAACAATTTCGCCTGTTCGAAGTTGTTTAGAAGCATTTCTCCAAAGTTTTGAAATTGAGACTCTCGACACGTTGTATTTAGCGGAAATTTCATTTATAACTCCATGCTTCAGCTTGGGCGGATTTCTGCTTAACATATTCATCAGAAAATCTTGAAAAATCGCACTTCTTTGTTCATTAGACAAGTGGTAAGTTGGACGTAATCTTTTTGTAGCCATTTTAGGTTTGTACCTGCAACAAAAAAATTTAACTTATTAATTAAAAAACGAAGCCATGGAAATTTTTTTGGTCCAGACGCAATACATAGATCGTAATCTATCAAGGAAAATTAATAAAGCTTAAAGTTCACCAACAGTGATAATCGGAAGGGTCTATCCCAAATGTAAACATTATTTCGGAACAGAGGAAGTATTAATTTATTAATACCTATTGTTATCAAGGTCAACAATATGTAATTGATATTTGCAATAATAAAAGTCTCGGGTTAAATTACCCATTATTTTCATTCCCATTACTACCAATAATTGGCAATAATCAATAGATTGAAAAATATCGATTCATTTATAGGGCTAGCAAAAATCTATTGGTAGCAATCTAATTAATTATTGCCTACCCTGATTTTTGGATACTTTTGAATTTAAATCGATTAATCTAATTTCTGCAAATGTAATGTGTAGCTATTTTTTAATGATAAAAATGGTTTATTAATTAAAATATCCATATAAATGCACAAAAAATTTCATAAATTAAATTTTTGATTTTAAATTAATATGTAATATTAATCATATAAACAATGTTATATTTAGTTGATAAAATGAACCATTATATAAAGAAAGTTTTAATATTAATATTAATAGTAATATATATATATATATATATATATATATATACA
>CABFPE010000931.1:37837-61140 GCA_900660155.1 Hofstenia miamia | reverse complement strand
CATTTGATTTTGTAATAAATATATATTTATATATATATATATATATATGCGGTCATGTCAGTTTCACCAGTGAAGAGGTAAATATGCTAACTGCTATGTAGAAAATTTATCTATATAGTGCGTATTGTAAGCTTAACTTGAATAAACATTAAGGTTTGAAGTTCCAAATATCTGCTTAAGAGTAAATGAAACTGACCCGGCAATATTTACAATAAATTGTAAATCACCAATCTTTAAGAAAATTGTGATTCAAAGCTTTTGCTCATTTGGATTTTGAAGCACAGGTAGCTGAAAATTGGCACCAATTTCTCTGCCAATGAATATTTCAATGTTTTCCTCAAAGCCAACTTTTCAAAATGAACTAAAATTTCCACTCAAAAATGAGTAAACAATGCAACAGTTGAAAAAGGCCGAATTTTAAAAAATCTGAACTAGCTATATTATTGTAGTATATTTCGCAAACACTAAATTTTCAAGTCGATTTCTAACTCTAGAATCTCTTATCAGAGAAGTTATTTGATTTTGATCCAACAATGTTCCGGATATTGGAAACTTAGGCATGGAACAAACTCTTCAGGCCCATTTGAGCAATTGCTATTTCGATTAATTTTATTATCATTTTATGATCATCCTACATTTTTGGCTTTCTTGACCGGCATGTCTAACATTGATTACATGCATATATATATATATATATATATATATATATATATTCGTTTCAAATACCTATAATTTCATTTAATTTTATCTTCACTCTTTGTACGAAAAATCACTTAGGTAACTTTATCTTTTAAAACAGAAAATTCGAGTGGCATAATGGTGAATAATTGGAGGGTTTGTTCAACAATTTCTAGATAATTTCGAGTTTTAGAAGAAACATTTTCTAGTGTATATAATCGCAATAAATTTTTGAAGCATTTTCTAGAAACATAATAATATTAGCATTATGAAGCAGTAGGGTTAGAGAACTTTAATCTGCTCAGATCTACTTCAAAGTACAAAAAGATACATATTTTCGAACTGCTGGTCACCGAATCAAAAACTCACCACAATTGTTCTGTAAGTGGTGGTACCGGGCTTTTAGAATGAAAATGAAGAAAAAACATTTCGCTATCCTAAGGTAATTTCAGATTTTGAATAGATTTTTTAATTCGTGCATTATCATAGTTTAAATGATTTTGAAGAAATATATATTAAGGTCTTCGACAAATTTAAACTTTTTTCTAAAAATGCAAACTGTCACGTATTTTCAGAGTGAACTTTTTAATGTATTCACCAAAACTGATAAAAAATACTCCTGTTTCTTATAAAAATATCACATTTTTTATCTTCACTTATTTACTTAAATGGAACAATGAAAATAGTTACAATTATTTCTAATCACTAAGTTAAGGTTCAACATATACACTCTATAGGGCAAGATGAAAATGCCTAATATATTTCATAAAAATGCACTCTATATCTACCAATTATTTTGATTTCTGCTGTTTACCTGCTGCTTACAAATATAAGCAATATATTGCACAATGTATAATTTTAGTGCATAAATATTGCTGAATTTGTGTGAAATGTTTTACTGTAAAATACCAGCATTACAATAGGCACAAATATAAGCTTTCATGTTTTTTGCTGAGAGTTTTTGTCTGTTATAGCAGCTGCTAACGCCTCAAACTTTGCAACAGGCAAATGAGTGCAGGTGCAACTTCAGGGCTGCTTGTAAGACGTGTTGTGAGAAGTATAGTCCCTTCTATCTTGGTTATCAAAATCACTAAAAAACTTATGCTTTTTACATCAACTAATTACTTCAGTAAAGAAGCAGAAATTGAGGTAAAATTGTTTCAATTTAATTTCGGAGTTATTTTATATTTTCTCTACAAAATTCAAGAAATACTATATATATATATGTATATATAAGGCTTATTTGTAAGTTTGACAAACAAACTAATGGTTTAAGCTACTTGTGTTTATATATACCAAATATATACTGTAAATATTAAAACAAAGTTGATAGTTTTTTGGGTCACTGATGTATAGTATTGAAATATCTGTTATACAAAAATAGCTTTCAAGAGCTTAGTGAGAGAAAGAGTTCACAATATTTGAACAAAGTTTGTTGTAAGCACTGCACACTTAAAATATATTCCAAAAATGACAACACATGGTCAATAAAACTATACTTGTCAATATAGAATGCAAAGACAATGAAAAAATAATTTAAAATTACAAATAATTTTATATCCATTACAGGACAATGTTGTTGCACAACAACAAATTGTTTTGATCGTAACCTGAGAAATAGAAAATGCGACATACAATGAAAATATACTATTTAATTATACTTATTTTCAGGAGTTTACTTAATTTTTTCATTATCCAAATGTAAATATCTTTACTGAATAATGTCTTCTATATCTACTGATATTACTACGAAATTCTTGGCTATTAAGAACATTTCAAAATGGCCGATACAATCACAGTTGCTAAGACAATTGCAGTCACGCTCTTAACAGAATCCACTCTTCAAAATAACACCAAAATTAACTGTTTCAATTTGTTGTTTTACAACAACCTAGTACATGAAAGTGCTAAATTAAATTTCGTGTAAGGGTCTTAAAAGTGTAGCAGACATTCAGTGGCTTACACTTAATAAAAATTTATATACGTTTCTAGTAAAGCAGTTAGATAACAATTGAATTTCAATATATCTGATCTTTTGCACACTTACAATTTCTAACCCCTTTCTTTGATGGAACACTTCGAATTCTATTATTATGTGAAACATCTTAAAAAGTGTTTTCCACATTCACTTACAAGAATATGAAAGGAAATTTGATTTTAAATATCCTATGTGATGATGATGACAACCTCTGTTAAGAAATTGAAATGCTTGATTTTTTACTAGTCTTAATTGGTTTTTAACAATTTATAGCTGTAGTAATGGATTGGAATTGTAGAAATAATCTTGATAGCATAAAATTCAATTAACAACGAATTTCTTTTCTTTATAACATATTCAAACTTGTTTTAATAGGTTTATAATTTTGAATAATTGTTCCTACATAATATTATTGAACTTAACCTTAGACTGCCTTGGAATTTTTTCAATATTTTTATGGTTCTTGAAAAAATTTAAAATGCTTATAACTAGAAAATAATATGGATATCAGATATCTACGAGCACCAAAGGATAGGGGAGTGTATCTCTTTCATTTTCGTTCTTAATCTGCGACTCGGCACAGCCCCATTGAGGTGCCTCATCCTCTGACTTGGAACACAAGAGGTAAGGGTCAATGGGTTCGGAAAGCTTATCCACAAATAAAGAAACAGTTAAAGTTTGCTGTTTCTTGCATGAGCTTTAAACGTTATAATTACATGAACGTTAGGTATAAAGTGAATTCAAATCTTTTCTAAAAAATCGCAAAATTAGTTCAACTTTTCAAACATAGAAATACACTTAATACAAATTTTCAACATTTTCTTTGACAACGCTTCATACTTGAAGATTTCCATGTTTCCCAATAGGCTTGGAGAAACATCATAGAAAATGTGGAAAAACGATTTCTACTCTTAAAACGGTTTGCTTTCATAAAAATTAGGAATTGACTATTTTCTCGTTTGTGATCTCACATCATTGTGACTTAAGTTATTGGAAGTTACTTTATCGCTATTTTTATCTTTATATATGTACTCAAAGTTGTTGATTCTGCTGCAAAAGCATCATTGATTAATGTGATTCAAGGTTGGCCATCACTTTTCGTAGGTCATTCCGCAAAAGAAAAAATAAATAGACGTTTTTGGAAAACTGATTTTGACCAATACATTATTAATTATATTCATTCTACTGTGCCTCAAAAAGCGCAGATGCCTTTATAAATTTTTTCTCCTTAAAATACAGAGATAAATATTTTAATCAATAATTAAAACAACGAATAACTAAAGTTGTTATTTATAATAATATCAAAGATATAGCAAAGAGAACCTAAATAAATGCTTAAGGTGATTGTTTTGTGGCATTTCAAAGACATTAAGCAATGAAGTTATGTTCTCTTATTTTACTACTGATTACTTTTGCAACATCAAAAAATTTGCGAAATCATGAAGTGCTCTTCAAGAGAATTCAAGAACATGTATCACCACATGTTATTCCCAAAATAAAAGACAATGGTATTGGTGTTGTATTAAAGCTGAGCAATATTTTATCCGTAGATGAAGCACAAGGGATTTTGAAGTCGAGCATTTTTCTGGTAATAATGTATCAGGTCTCTGAGCTTTCATGGAATGTATCTGAAATCAATATTGAGTATTTCGAATTAAGGAAAAATCATGTTTGGATACCAGACTTAATAATTACAAATCTATTGAAACTCAATAATGTTGGCTATCAAGGTGGACTAATTTCTAGTGAAGGAAAAGTCTACATCGCTGAAATTATTACTCTAGAAACGTATTGTGAATACGATCTCAAACGTTTTCCTTACGATGAGCAGATTTGTAATGTTAATATTGGCAATTTGATCAACCGTGAAATAGACGGCTATGGGATATACGACTTAGACATACCTTTAAGAGCAAACGAGTACAAACCGAATTCCCAATGGAGCTTTAATTCTATACGATCAAGTTACAAATGCTTAGACAAAATTACAAGCAAAGCAAACGACTGCACAGAAAATGAGGCGAGAAATCCAAATAACACATATATCAAAGACGTCATATACGCTATAAGCATAAAGCGCGATCCTCTATTTTGTATATGCACAATTTTAGTACCATTTTTAGCGTTGTGCCTCATGATACCATTGATTTTTGTCCTTCCTCCAAATTGTGGTGAAAGGACAACGCTGGCTGTCACAATTATCTTATCATTTATGATAAATTTTCTAATGTTAGGTGCTGTGATACCTGCAAGCTCGGTAAGCTTTCCTAATCTGGGCATTCAGTTTCTCATAGCAACATTGATGTCTGCTGCCTCAATTTTGTTAAACACTTTTATTATGGCTGCATATGAAAGTGAACATGAAAAACCTCCACCTCCTGCAGTTCAGCACATTTTTTTAAATCTGCTTGCAAATATTTTGTTTGTTACTTTCACTTCAAAACCAGACCAAGATGTTTGCCAGAAGACCACTCAGAAGTTAAATGCGAATAGCGAATGGCGCAAGTTTTGCCTAGTACTTGATAGATTGATTGCATTTACATTTTCATTTCTCATATTTTTATTGGCACTTGCAGTTTTTCAAATTATATAAAAGAACACTTATGAATATTGTCTGTAAGTAATAAACTATTGACTTAAACAAAAGTGTTTATGCATGCAATTTACTTGTGAAATGTTATTGAAAAAAGTTTCAAGTATGCGTGTATAATTTAAAGGATCGCAATTTCCATTTATTTACTAGACTTCCAATGTTACTATGTAAAGTGATTGAAATTAAAACAAACCAAACTTTCTGCTAAGAGTATAGCACTTGGCTGTGAGACATAAATTATATTATTCACCTGGTTTCTATATAAAATGTTTGCAAAATGTCGATAACACACTATTATAGCTTACAAACTAAAATAAATTATCTGTAGTTTTTTTTGTACTGCAAGTAAGAAAGTCTATAAAATTAGTATTTAAACTTCCTTGAAATTTAATTAATGTATTTCATTAATTTGTGACACGTTTTTAATCAACCCAAAAAATTTAAAAATTGCTATATGATATTTAAATGTAAAATCCTACAAAATTATACATAACAATATAACTTATAGGATGCGAAACACCGAAAGTAGTCCTTAACGAGCCTCAAAATTCATCATTTTAGATCAGCGCAGGAAGTAAGAAAACAATAATTGAAGCAAGGCATTTTGAAAAATTAATTCAAACCAGTCCCACTCATTTGCGATCGTGGAAATTTGACACAATTCTACCCTAACAATTTAATTTGTAAGTTTTAGGATGAATATAGCGGTATGTCATTTTATTCGTAAGAGGCAGAAATTAAGCCTAGTCTAACCTGCCTCATCACATAGATCCCCATAGGCCACGGTTAGACTAGTGATTTGCTCAAAAGTGATCTATCACATTTTGAGTGAATCGCACGTCTAACCACCCGAGATAATTTGTGATGTGACGATCACGAAGAAATCGTGCGCGTTCGATTTCCTTGTGATCGTCACATAGCTAATTATTTAGGGTGGTTAGACGTGCAACGCTTTCAAAAGTGACAGATCACTTTTAACCAATCACCTAGTCTAATGTGGCCATAGAAATGAGATAAAAATGCCATATATATATAATCAATACTAAATATTTTTGCTTATTGCTTATGGTTAAAAGAATATAATTTCATATATATCGTGGCTTACTAAATTTAGTATTGTGAGAGAAGTATGTGCAATAGCAATTCATTGTTTGCCATGTACAGTGTTGTGCATTCCTTCGCTGTATGCAGTTGAAATGTATGCAGTACATGACAAACTTACATTTTTTCACAGGTTCTTCTTTCTGATTACTTAAATTTGAAATATTTTGGTTGCTCTTCACTGTAGCAACACAATGACCATTAAACAACAGAAGAACATGAAATATCGTGTTAAACTTGGCAAAATACTTAAAGTGCTTCTTGATTTACTCCGTCAGGTGATTGAGTGGTACAAAAACTTTAAGCAAGGAAAAGAGTGGTGAAATGGAGTTAGAGGCCATTGATTGGCAAAAACAGAAGAAAATATTGAGAATGTTAAACAAAATGTGCTGGGCGATCACTATTTGACTGTAAAACTAATTGCAAGTGAGTTTACTGTAGCAGCAGGTGAGTGTGGACAATCGCTATTAGTTGGGGATGATAATTGTATAACAATAGTCAGCCACACCACATGATGAGTTCCAAAATGACATTGCTATTCTGCAATAATCTCATTAATCATCTGATTTGGTTCCTTGTGAATTCTTTGGTTTTGCAAGCTCAAAAGAACGATTAAAGGAGCAAGATTTATGAGGTTGAAGACATAGGAAATGCTAAAATGAAGGAGTTCTGAAGCATCCCAGAGAACTTTTCAAGAATGTGTGGAAGCATGGCAGAGGAGAATGCATTAGAAGTAAGGGTTATTTTGAAGGAGAGATGATGTAGATTAAGTACATCATTTGAAATACAATAGTTATGTGAGCCGTCTCATTTGTTTTCAAACACACCTTGTATATATCTAGATTCATCAGAGTTAGTGTAACAATAGCATAAAGTATAGGGCCATAACTTGATGAAAGCTCAGTATCTACTATCAAGTAGGTGAAAGCTTTCCATTCACTATTTAGAGGGCTGTTAGTGAGAGTTATAAGCAATACCACTGTCCATGAAACAAAGTATAAGTTACTAAAGATCTGGACTAGAGAGTGTATTTCAGGGCTGCTCACTTGAGAAACCTGGAGGTGTTCAGGAAGACCTATTAGATTTTTATGAAACTTTGTTATCTAGAGTAGTTTTTGATGCTCCGTTCGAAAACGCACTTAATTTTTTGATTTAAGGACAAGTTGACAAGTACTGGCTGATACTGAAAATGTTCTCAAATATTAATTGTGATAAATTAAATATTGTTATTCCTTCAAACAAAACCTTTGTATATTGTTATATCCGAAAATTACATTTGTACTCTCTTACATTATATATATATATATATACATATATATTATATCTATATATATAGTGGTATTGTGAGGTCAGTTGCAATCATATGTGGCACTGTCATTTATGTTGACTTTTGTTTTTAAGTTTAGTAATGCCTAATAATTCTATGTAATTGTTTAATACAATTTTTTCAGAAAAAATTTCAGTTCACTTCTCGTCTGGTCATTTATATATTTCTAATAAGTGATTTCAACAAACAATATTATTGATTAATTTTAATTTTAAGATACACATGTATAATATAGTTGTTTGAATAGTTTACAATACCTAATTAATCACAATAATTAATATTTTTGAATACTTTTAGTATCAGCCGGTACCTGTCAACATAGACCTTAAATAAAAAAATTATGCGCGTTTTCGAATTCAGCATCAAACACTGCTCTAGATAACAAAGTTTCATAAAAATCTAATAGGTCTTCCTGAACACCCCCAGGTTTCTCAAGTGAGCAGCCCTGTATTTAGAAGCTCTTGTGCCCACCCAATGCTGCCCTGATGGCATGGAAGAGAGTTTTTAATGAGAGGGTTGCTGGATGAGTTTGTGGGTATCATCTAAAAGTTTCAGGGGTCGAGTGTCTTCCCATGTGATGTTGGTGATGTCTTCTTCTTGGCTGAGATATGCTAACATTTTGATTTGCGTCGTTTTCTGTTTGTGGTAATGTATGTATTTTAGGTGTTTCACCAGTGCAGGTATGATGATCAATTGGCGTAGGTTGCTAAGTCTTTGTTGGAAGATGTCATTGAAAGATTGATAAAGTTTTTGTCTTTTTAGAGTAATTTATCAAAGTCATTTTAGCATCCATGTTGGAGGTGTGGGCCATGGTTTTATCCAATTTGGCATCTGGAAAGAAGAATTGGAACATAGAGGTGAGCAATTGATGGAAGTTAGTATTTTTGTATAGAAAGTTGATGTTTTTTATTATGAGCTGTTATGTCATCTGGTCAGGATTGTTTATATCTGCGTGGATCATTGTCACAATTTCAATGCATTTCACCACGTCATAATATCACAGGTCCTCCATGAGGAGGTTTGCCCAGATGATGTCATTGCTGCCAGCAAATAAGGTTAGTGACTTTAATTTCTTTCTGTTTAGCTTAGTCTTTAGATTGGCTATTTGCTGTCATATAGGTGTTCCCTTTTTATATATATCTTTGGGAGTATGTTTGGTATCTATGAGTAGTTGGTATCCATGTTCATGGTCACTTAGTGTATTGGCAGCATCTTTGAATATTTTAGTTCTTTTGAAGTTCATGGTGTCTTGGGCTGTGTTATAGTACAGCTTGTATGATGGTATGTCATGTTTAATCAGTTTAACTGATTTATCTTTTGTGTAAGGCGTGATGATTGGGATGCTGATTAAGAGAGGTGGGATGTAGAACTTGTTTGCAGTAGCTATTTGAGTTTCAAGTTGGTGCCAATGACCCGTGGTCTCTGTTATTTGTGCTGTGCCAAATGTTACTGGATAATTTAGCGATTTGTGGTAGATTTCAGCTACTACATCTAGGTTTGATGTTTTCATTAGAGATTGGTTGGTTTTCCATGATTTCAGGAATCTAGTTCAGGCGCATTCTACAACAAACATGATTTGTTTTTTGTGTATGATTCTGAGAACTTGTTCATTTTGATCATCTTGATGTCCAATATTGTGTTGGGCGTGTATTGAATTGGGGTGATCTGTATTTTAGTTTTGTTATTGAGTGTGGATTTATCCATTAGCAAATTCTGGGTTTCAGTTATTATCCATGTTGGTTTTTGAAGTATTTCAGTTTTTGAAAGTTTTTCATCAGTGATTTTATCCAGTAGTTGTTGGATTCATGGTGAGAGTTGTATTGTAGACATTGAGAGGAGTTTTTCTTTTTCTTTGACAGTGATGTTACTTTTGAGAAGTAATGTGATGACTTTTATGTGTTAAAAATGTCCATGGACATTGGTAGTTTCATCAGTGACTGACATGATGCTGTATGTGATTTCAGGATAACTGGAGTGAAGTTATTGGAAGAGGTTTTGATTTTTTCTTTAAAGTTGTGGTTCTGACATAGTTGCAGTTAGGACTGAGTGCTGTGTGGTATCTTTTTGGAATAGAATGTTGGTATTTAGTGGTGATCTGGTGTTCATTGATTTCTCAAAGTGTGTTTTGGATGTATTTTCAGGTATGGGGATGTAGGAAGTCTAGGTTGCTTTCATGTACTCTGAGGTTGTTTTGTAATATAATGAGTGATGTGCGCCCAAGAGGATTTTTCTTGTTGATAACTCTGATAAGGTGCTTTTCATATGTGTAGCTGACCTGTGGATATTGCTTAATAGGAGATGTGATGATGTGAGTTTGTTGTAGTAACCAATTTTTTACTTTCAAGATGGGAGCTATTGCTATTTCATGGCTTTTTCTTTGTGTCATTGTGATTCTTTTAGCTCTTGTGATTGGCAGTTTCAATTCAAGATTGTCAGTGAGGAATTTGGATAGGAGCCATATTGAGGAAATGGTTGTGATTTCGGGGATCTGTTTGTTCACGAAAATTTCATGACAGAAGTCTTTTTTGTCATTAAAATCAACAGCTTGGCTGATGTCTGTTAGGAGTTTTTCTACATGCATGTTGTAATTTCTGGATGGTGATTTGATGTTTATGTTAGGCCACTGCTCTTCATGATGTTGCATTGCTTTTAAGAGGGACCAACATTCATTTATGTTGTTGATCATCTTTTTGTTTTGTTTGGAGTCAAATCTCATGTTGATTGTGGTGACAGCAATGGGGAGGTAGTTTCGATCTATGATCTCTGATGTTTGCACTCACAGCATTGCATCAATTGCTAGATGTTTTTCAGTAATGATATGGTACTGTGGCATGAATCTGTGTTTTTGAGAAGTACATTGTTATCAAACATGATGTTTATGGTGCTGCAAAACTAGTCATGGCTGAGTTTTTGTAAGAAATTTTCTATGTAGAAGATGATGGTGTTTATCTGAGGATGTTTGGTGGCATTGATTATTATTGGGAGTGCTTTGCTGGTTACTTTGTTCTCATCAATAGAGAGCATTTTGGATATAGAATCACAGGTTGCTGCAGAGATGTTGTTATGTGTGATATATTTACCACATCTGGAGGCTATGAAGTAGGGGTGTAGAGTTTTACTTTCTGCTATAGACATTTGTTGCTGGAGTTCCTGATAGCAACTGTCCTGAGAGCTGCTGGTAGTTGATGAAGTTTGTGAAGAGAGTTGTGTTAGAATGCATTGTTTCACTTGTATTTTAGAGGTGGAAGCACCTACCCTCTTGCAAGTTGCTGCAGGGGAGCTGATAGCTTTTTGCTTGTTCTTGGTAGCTGAGAACGTCCTGCAGCTAGAGACATCTGAGGTATGAGGGGTGTTCTGAAAGTTTGTGGAAGCTGTCAATTTTATTAAATTCATTATCATAAAATAAAGCAAATGATGAATTTTGCAAAGAAATATATTGATCAAATGTCATCAACATCATACTTTTCAATGTATTCTCCCTTGAGA
This sequence comes from Hofstenia miamia, assembly GCA_900660155.1. Lineage (NCBI taxonomy): Eukaryota > Metazoa > Xenacoelomorpha > Acoela > Hofsteniidae > Hofstenia > Hofstenia miamia. The sequence goes on along the minus strand of CABFPE010000931.1, from coordinate 49,977 downwards.
GAGATACATTTTGTCCATTTTGAAGGAAGCTTACAGAGACCATTCAAGAAAAATTCTCGTGGAGTATCCTTCAACCACTGTGTTATCACTGTTTTCACTTCCTCAAAATCAGAGAAATGTTTGGCACAGAGAGGTTTCTTCATCACAGAAAATAAGTAATAGTTGCTTGGCACCAGATTGTGCAAGTAAGGCATATGAGGAATCACTGTCCATCCCATCTTTCAGATGGTCTCCATGGTGAAGGTAGTGGTGTGCAGTCTTGCATAGTCTTGTTGTAAAATGGGTTTCAAACTCAATTTTCCATGATGCTTGTTTTTCAGTACAACTTGCAGATCATTTCATAGAAGATTTGAGTAATACTCACTTTTGATGTTAACACCTTTCTCTAAATAGTCAATAAGGATAATGTCATCACAATCCCAAAACACTGTGATCATGACCTTTTTTTGAGGTGGGACAACTTTTGCTTTCAACAGTGGCCACTATCATTTTTGACAACACTCTCAATTGTTCTTTCATTTCAGGCATGTAGAAAGTTAAGCATGTCTCATCAACCCTGTTAGGAGACAAGGCACCCAACAAGCAGTAAGCTTGCTCATTTGCAGATGAGAGTGAATTATTTCATGAACTTGAGTAGTAGCAATTCCTAAAACACTCACCAACTCACGGATGGTGATGTGTCTATCATCTTGAAAGATATTTTCCACAGTCTCAATGTTCTTGGGAGTAAGGGTTGTTGCTGGTTCCCCAATTCTAGCGTCATCCTCCAAACTTGATCTCCTGTTTTCAAATAGATTAAGCAACTTGTAAATGGTGGTTTTTTTCAAAGTAGATTCCCTGAAAACATTTGTTAACTGGCGTGTGATTTCAATTCCAGGGCACCTTCTTTCCACAGAAAAAAGACAATTGTTTGCTGAGAATTGACTGCTTCTCCCATCACAAACACAGTTTGAAATTGGAATGTTAATGTTGATTCAACTAATATTTGAGATTATTTGAATATTTGAAATAACTAAGATATGATTCTGATTGGAAGATGAATATGAGCATAGGATAGGACACTTCTTATAATGCTCACTTAAGTGCTTGAGTGAGGAGACATGATTTAAACTTTCCGCAAACGTTCAAAACACTGCTCTTAGGTTCAAGTAAACTGAAGGACTCTGAGAACATCCTGCAGGGTGATTCAGGAGTACTTGGTGTTTGCAGATTAGCTTTGCTCCTCTGAGTGTTTCTCTTGGGACTCATCATGACAGCTTTGCATTTCATTTGAGATGTGATCTAAAGACAAGCTTGCAATGTTAATAGACAAATCTTTATAACTAGTATTAGATTTAACTATACATTTAGGTTGTGTGGGCAATCATACTGGAATAGAATTATTGCATTTAAACTCATTGTTGAAAGAATCATTGTTGAAGATCATGCAACCTGTGGTAAGATAATATCCATTATTTTTGGATTTAATTAATTCCAATTCATTTAGACTTGAGCTGTGAGCATTTTTGATGTCACAAGCAACTTGTTTGATGTTCTGAAAATGAGTTATTCTTTTGTTATCAAGTTCATAGTTGTTGTGTGGTAGGATCTTAGTTATTGTATGTGGTCCTTCCCAGTTGAAAGCAAGTTTTTGTACTTGTTTGTCATTTGTAATGATGGTGGAGGTATACATGTACACTCTATTGCCAATCTTGTGATGTTCACTGTAGATTACTTTTTATTAAAGTAGCATTGTTGTCCAATTGCACTTTTTTCTGTATGTGCACACATTGATTCATGCGTTTTGTTTAATTTGTTGATGAGAATTGTGATGTAAGTATTGTTGGTTTTGCTGGAGTATCCATTAAAGAGCATGGGAACTGGAGTGGGGGCTTTGTGGCCAAACATTGCTTTATAGGGGGATATTCTCGTGGTGGAGTGTGTGGAAGCATTATAGAAATACTAGACCATTGGTAGTATTTCACGCCATTGTTTACCACCAACATGTGCTGTTATGGTTTTCATTAGTTTCAGTAGTGTCTGATTGACTCATTTAAGTGCACTTGTGGATGGTTAATTTTAGTGTGAGCATGTAGTATTTTCAACTTTTTACTAAGTGTTTGAAAGAGGTTGCTTTTGAATTGTTTGCCTTGATCCATGATGAGTTGACTTGATCCAATGGCCACAGTACTTGCATCACAGTCCAGTATGTCAGGATCAATAGGTGTAGGCGAATTTAGTGGTTTGATTTTTTTCATATCAGATTTTAGAATGGTAAGTTCTTCTTGGTGTTGCCATGTCCATACAAACTTGTTCTATTTTCTTAGGGGTTGGAGATGTGAAATGTTTTCTCAGCAAGGTTTGGTATGAACATGTGGTAATAATTGATAAAACCTAAAATTCTTTGTACATCTTTCTTATTTTGTGGTGGCTGTATCTCATTGATTAGTTGCTTAGCATCATCTTTGATGCCTGGTGTGAAGTTTCTTCACAGGAAGTTAACTTTCTGATTTGCTATGTTGCATTTGTTGGCATTAATTCATAGGCCAGCATTGAATGGTAGTTTCAATGTGGTGCATTCAGAACCAATTAATATGTCATCAATGTATGCTGCTATCCCTTTTGAGAGCTTACAATTTTCAGTGAGTAATATTTCCATGATGTAGCATTGGAATGTGGCAGGTGCATTGCATAGACCAAAGGCCATGTATAGCCATTTGAAGAGGCTGTATGCAGTAATAAATGCCATCTTCTCATAGCACCTATGGATTTTTGCCATGTGGAAATAAAACAAATCTATTGGACGCCATCTAGTGACAAAATCTTTTTGACAAAACTAATTTGAGCAAATTAATTTTTTAATGAAATTTTTATTTTTGAATGCTATGAATTGGGCAAAGTAATATAATGGATGACAAGAAATGTTTTTGACAGAATTATATTGAGCACAATATTTTCAAACAAAATTTTAACTTTTGAAGTCTAGGATCTATGCAATCTGAGATATTTGATGACAATAAATGTTTTTGACAAAATTTATTTGAGCAAAATAAATTTTCAGACAAAATTCTTACTTTTGAATTCTAAGATTTAGCAAACTGATATATTTCATGAGAAGTTCATGTTATAACATGTATATTGTAACAATTTTAAAATCATTCAACATGATGGTTTAAGGAAAATAACACATAGAACCACTCCATGCATTTCCATTATTTAGGATCTCTACATTTGCTGTAATTAAATTTGTTCTTGCTAATATGTAGCATCTTCTACCAGGCTTTGATATCAATTTCCTAAATTATTACAATAGAGTTATACAGTAAACTAGTGGGTAGAGATGAACTGCTCTTAACCTCCATAGCTTTTATATTACTAAATCCAATAACTGTAATTAATGGGTAATGTAACAAAACACTATTTAGGTGAGAAAGACTTGCAGTATCTTTGACAGCTGTTCATTGATTGGGCATCCGCCTGTAGCTGATCTCCAAATCAGGTAACAGCCACTTCCATCCTTTGCTGCTGAATTGTTTCCAACTTTCAGCTCAATGGAGTAACTTATGTGTACCCTATCATAGCTCAGTGCTTACTCAACACAATTCAACTTAGTCTCATTTTGTAAAGTGTACTATATACTTGCAACCTTGATTGTTACTAGCTGCTTGTTTCAATAAATAAATAATTGACTATTACCAAAATATATTGGCTTTAGATAAGATAAATAAATAGCACCTTCCTAACCTACATATAATAAATGATACATGTAAGGTCACATCATTGGTCATGTTATTGTCATGAATTTAGACCTAGTTTAAATATAGATATAAAATCCTATGTTTGGCTTACCAGCCTTATACTGAGTTTATTATAGTTTGTGCATGTAAGAAGGAATCAAAAGTTAGCTAAATGGGAAGAAAAACTAATCATATCCCTAACCTAAGTGCAGGTTTCTGCATTGGAACAAGGAACCAAGATTCGTTTCCATTATGGGATCCTCACAGCTATTAAATACTAACCATTTAGCTGAGCATGATAATTATTAATTAAACAATGATAACTTAAAGATAAGAATTCTGAAGAATATACTTCACAAAATTTCACAATGGTTTCACTCTATTTATATCCAACTCCAAAAAGTACCTGTAGATTTGAATTTCAAATTAATCGTCTGCCAAATGGCTAAAAATAATGGAAGCAAGTTCGTCCCCTTTGGTTTGCCAAATTAGTAAAATCGACAAGTACTAATTGTTAATGTTTCACTGATAAATTCTTAGTTGCATTATACAAAAGTAATTGAGATGATAATTAATTTATAATTTTATTTCTAATCAAGGTTCAATTTCATCTTATTCTTCTTTGACTGACTTTCCTTTCTTTAGCAGCTTCATTAGTTTTGGACTATGCTACATTAAAGGTGCATGCAAAAATTACATTTAGTTCTTCAAATACAAAAGAACATTTTTTGCAAAACTTAATACCTAAATCTGATATAAAAACACGGGAATGTGATAAAAATATTAACTGATATAAACTTGATTTATATGATAAAAAGCAAGTTCATTTCTATAAAAAATATACATGTGTAAGATTTATACAAAATATACATATATATGCTATTTATATGGTGTTATTATAATTGCTATACATACTTGTAGACTTTACATCTACTTAAAGAAAATATAAAATACAATAATAAAATGTTAATGTTTTAAATATGTTCTTCATTTCTTGTTCATATAACAAATTTCAATTCAAAGAACACAGATTATATTCGTCGTAATTGTAGAATGTCTTAAAATGGGTATTTATGTGCAATATTAAAAAAATACATAAAAACAAAACCATTAGCGTTTAAAATACAGAAATAAAATCTGAATATACAATAAGAATAGTCAAATTTAAGTATATGTACGTTTTTCTATCTGAAAGAAAGAGAACGATGCTCAAAGATTTCTAACTTGGTGGTGAGCTTTTTTTTATAAATAATCTAACTTTTCACATGTTTGATTAACTTAGAAAAGGTATTAGCGCATTTTTGTGATATTATTCTTAGTTTTATAAATACATTTTTATGGAAACATTTATGTTGAAAATTTTTAACATCAATAACTTGAATTGTAATTATTTACATATTTTATCGTATATACAATGTCTTTTGTTCTAAATTTTTGACATCATTTGTTTAAATTGTAATTTATATACTTCATCATTAGTAAAAACATTTTTTATGAAAATATTTAACATCATTAGCTTAAATTTTAACCGTTTATATATTTCATCATAAATAAAAATTTTTCTTAATGTACATTTTTAACATCATTAGTTTAACTTATAATCATTTATATACTTTATCATAAATAAAAACATTTTTTGTAGTAGATTATTTACATCATTTGATTAAATTGTAATTATTTATATACCTTATTGTAAATAAAAACATTTTTGTTGTAGATTTTTTACATCAATTCGTTAAATTGTAAGCATTTATATAGTTTATCATAAATAACAATTTCTTTATGCACATTTTTAACATCATTAGTTTAATTTGTAATCATTTATATATATATCTTATGGTAAATAAAAGCATTTTTTGTGTTAAATTTTTAACATCATCTATTTAAATTGTAATAATTTATATACTTCATCATTAGTAAAAACAATTTTTATGAAAATGTTTAACATCATTAGCTTGTATTTTAAACGTTTATATATTTCATAGTAAATAAAGACTTTTTAATGTACATTTTTAACATCATTAGTTTAACTTGTAATCCTTTATATACTTTATTGTAAATAAAATACTTTTGTAGTAGATTTTTTACATCATTTGGTTAAATTGTAATTATTTATATAGCTTATCATAAATAAAAAAATTTTTGGTTGTAGATTTTTTACATAATTTGGTTAAATTATAATCTTTTATGTATTTTATTGTAAATAAAAACGTTTTTTTAAAATTTTTACAGCATTTTCTTAAAGTTTAATCAGATTATATATATTTCTTTATAAATATAATCGTTTTTTGCAGAAAATTTGGACGTCATTAGTTTAAATTTTAATCATTTATATATTTTATTGTAGATAAAAACGTTTTTTGAAAATTTTTTACAGATTTGCTTAAAGTTTAATCAGTTTATATATTTCTTTGTAAATAAAAACGTTTTTGCTTTATATATTTTATTCTAAATAACATTTTTTGTTGTAAATCTTTGAAACTATTTGCTTAAATTGTAACCATTTATACATTTCATTTTAAATGAAAACGTTTTTGTTTTTCATTTTTGTTCGAATTTATAATTGTCATGTGTTTTTATTGCAAGCTTCATCTTGTTTTAATAACTTATTAACAAAAAATTTAGACACTGTGGTGTGAAATTCATAATCTACAAAAAATACACATTGCGTAGTTTTCCTGGCTCATTTCTCATCCAAAAATGAAGTAACACAAATACAATCAGTGTTCTTTGAATTTTAGATGAAATTCATTGTATGAACATGAAAAGAAGAACATATTTAAAACATTAACAATATATTATTGTATTTTATATTTTCTTTAAGTAGATGTAAGGTCTACAAGTATGTATAGCAAATATAAAAACACTACATAAATAGCATATATATGTATATTTTGCATAAATCTTACACATGTATATTTTATATAGAAATGAACTTGCTTTTTATCATATAAATCAAGTTTATATCAGTTAATATTTTTATCACATTCCCGTGTTTTTATATCAGATTTAGGTATTAAGTTTTGCAAAAAATGTTCTTTTGTATTTGAAGAACTAAATGTAATTTTTGCATGCATCTTTAACATGAATATATTAGCAAGAACAAATTTAATTATAGCAAATAAAATCTTAGAATTCAAAAGTAAAAATTTTGTCTGAAAATTGTTGTGTTCAATATAATTCTGTTAAAAACATTTCTTGTCATCAATTATATCATTTGCCCAAATTATAGCAATAAAAAATAAATGTCAATCGTTTAAAAATCTCAAACACTAATTTTTTTTCATTATTGAAATACTTCATTGGGATGCCAGAGATAAATCTAGGTGATTTGATTACACAAAATATGATAAAATATCAATATCGCCCATTTTTTTTAAGCACAATTGCTTAGATTTACAATAGGCAATTCATACACTTGCAATGTAGATTGTTACTTTTCAATACAATAAGTCAAATTTTGAATTAAAGCAAGAGTAGGTTGCGGAAATTTTATGCTTGTGTATGTATATATATAGCCTAAAAATTATATAATAAAATGGTTTTCTTGGAGATTTGAAAATTTAGGCATTCAGTGCTCATCTTAAAATGGGAAATTCTTGAAATTTAGGATTTGATATGATACAAAAACACTCATATTATATAGAAGCTTAAATCAAAAAATTTGAGAATATTATTCTTTAATTTCAATAACTTAGAAATCCTAGAAACTTTGAAATTGCCCTATTTTCTCATAAATAAACATCCTATACAGATATTTTGAAACAAAAATACTTTAAATTTGTTAAAAATATTAAGTTATAGTACTTCAAAATTAAGAAAAAGCCAAATATTAGAAAAAATAGTATATATTCCAAGTCAAAAACAAAAAGGTTTGTTAACACATAGTGTGGAGCAAATGTACAGTGTTCACCCCCTTTAGTGTTTTTTGATATAGCACTTTCAAATTTCGCAAAATAATATCAATATCTTTTTCAGAGGAGAAAAATCAAAGGTGTTGCTGGACTACATTTTCAGCTCAAATCTAAAATAACCGCTTCAATTAGTTGTTTTTAGATTGAAGTGACTTGCCACAACAAATATGGTCTTAAACCATGAGCACATACATTTCAAAAAATCGATCTTCTAGAAACATTCTGGTGTGAAATTAGAAAAAATTACCTTAAACTAAATTGATGAAAATGTTTCTCAAAGTGGATTCCCTTTCTTAATTTAAAAACAAATATTTTCAAATGCAAATGTGTTACATAATTACTTTCAACATTCTAGAAATATATAAGACAAAACTGCATAAAAAGAGACAAGAAATTTTCTAAAAATTATCAGAATATGAAATATTATATGTTTTCAGGTAACTAGAATTAGAGCATTAATAATCACGCTGATCACATTTAAATGGCTTGATGAAAAATGCTTTAAATGATGTCTTTGAAGATGAATACGATCAGAACATGAATAATCACATTTGTCACATTTAAATGGCTTTAGACCAGAGTGCTTCAACTGATGAGTTTTGAGATTACTACGTTGAGAACATGAATAATCACATTTGTCACATTTAAAAGGCTTTAGACCAGAGTGCTTCAACTGATGTCTTTTGAGATAAATACGTTGAACATGAATAACTGCATTTGTCACACTTAAATGGCTTTAGACCAGAATGCTTTAACTGATGACTTTGGAGACAAATACGTTGAGAGCATGAATAATTGCATTTGTCACACATTTAAAAGGCTTTAGACTAGAGTGCGTTAACTGATGTCTTTGGAGACTTCTATAATGAGAACTTGAAAAATCACATGTGTCACATTTAAAAGGCTTTAGACTAGAGTGCGTTAACTGATGTCTTTGGAGACTTCTATAATGAGAACTTGAAAAATCACATTTGTCACATTTAAAAGGCTTTAGACCAGAGTGCTTTAACTGATGAGTTTTGAGATTACTACGTTGAGAACATGAAAAATCACATTTGTCACATTTAAATGGCTTTAGACCAGAGTGCTTTAACTGATGTCTTTGGAGACAAATACGTTGAGAACATGAATAATCACATTTGTCACATGTAAAAGGCTTTATATCAGAGTGTGTAAGCTGATGACTTTTGAGTTGAGTGTGTTGAAAACATGAATAATCACATTTGTCACATTTAAATGGCTTTAGACCAGAATGCTTCAACTGATGAGTTTCGAGATTACCACGTTGAGAACATGAAAAATCACATTTGTCACATTTAAATGGCTTTAGACCAGAATGCTTTAACTGATGTATTTTGAGATTACTACTTCGAGAACATGAATAATCGCATTTGTCACATTTAAAAGGCTTTAGACCAGAGTGCTTAAACTGATGTCTTTTGAGATAACTACGTTGAGAACATGAATAATCACATTTGTCACATGTAAAAGGCTTTATATCAGAGTGTGTAAGCTGATGACTTTTGAGTTGAGTATGTTGAAAACATAAATAATCACATTTGTCACATTTAAACAACATTAGACCAGAGTGCTTCAACTGATGTCTTTGGAGATTACCGCGTTGAAAACATGAAAAATCACATTTGTCACATTTAAAAGGCTTTAGACCAGAGTGCTGTAACTGATGAGTTTTGAGATTACCACGTTGAGAACATGAAAAATCACATTTGTCACATTTAAAAGGCTTTAGACCAGAGTGCTTTAACTGATGAGTTTTGAGATTACCACGTTGAGAACATGAAAAATCATCTATGTGTATAAGAGACAGGCTTTAGACCAGAGTGCTTTAACTGATGTGTTGGGAGGTTACCAATTAGAGATGATTGAAAGTCGCTCTGAGGATTATTTTCTTGTCTAAAGGAGCAGTCAAATATAATTTTTTGTAAAATATAAATTGAATCATTTCAAGGGTGTGACATTTATAAGATTTTTTAGACCAATTGCTATTTTAAAAAAATCATAGATTGTGATTTGTTTCAATAATTGCACAATTAAAATATGTGATAGGAGTTCTAAGCAATGTAATTTTTTCATGTGCTGCACATTGCTGCCACAGCTGCATATCATTTCTTTCAGCCATTTCATCCAAAAGTCCCTATTTGGGATAATTATTAAAAATTAAATGTTTCAAACCTTGATATTAAAAAATTGAAATTATTATTGATGTCCAGCTATGTAAAAGATAAGAAAATTGACTTGAATCTGAACTACATAAATATAACGCATCTGGAATACTATCAAACCAATATTTTAAGTTAATTACTTGAAATTTAAGGTTAAGCTTTTCTAAATCAAATTAGAATTTCAGTATTTACGACATAATCCAAAATATATTAATTTTAAAATTCTTCAAAATTGACAATAAAAGTGCACTCTTAAAAATTCAAGATGCTCTCGATTGAAGAATTTTTTCAAAAATAGAAATTCAAGGTAAATTTTTGGGATATCAGAAAACTTCGAAAATGAAAATAACAGTAATCTCTTAAATAATATATATATATATATATATATATATATATATAGATATATATATGTAGGGTGTACCAAAAAAACGTGACCAAAAGAATTTTATATATATGTCTATATATATATATATATATAATTTAGGCAAAAAATGAGCCTATATTATGAACAATATAGGATCAGAAAGAACAAAATATAATATAAAAATAAAATATTTTATAACTTATTTTCAAATTGGAAGCCATCCACATCAATACAAGGATCATAGCGCTTCAGAAAGGAATAAGATTCTGCAAATGATTGTTGCTAAAGTTTGTTGATTTCATCTTCATTTCTTGTAAGGTCCTGAGCGGTACGTGGTATTTTCTGTTAACCTTTTTACGCTCTACCTTCTATGCACTGTTTGTCTTGGTGGTGCTTCTTCTTTGTACATATTAGCATATTTTTTTCGTGCTTCCTCAACATTCTCAAACGCGACTAGATTTCAATTGCTTCATAATGTTCCAAATATATTATTTAATCCTATTTCACCAACACTATTTTGAGTATGACCAAATATAATTCCTTCAATGAATTCTGATAGTCTACTGTCATTTTCAATAATGCTTGCTTCATAACAATTTCATATCTAACACTTAGAAGAATATATATATATATATATATATATATATATAATACATGTATATAATATTAAAATTTNTCTGGCTGTTTTGCCAAAAAATCGAATGGAGCGTTCAGACTATCGACATTTATCAGCCGATAAAAAAGCAGATAGAGTGTTCACACTATCGACTTTTATCACCGATTTCTTGACAGATGATAAAAGTCGATAGTGGGAACACACCTTTAGCATATTTTGTTCGTGCTTCCTCAACATTCTCAAACGCGACTAGATTTCAATTGCTTCATAATGTTCCAAATATATTATTTAATCCTATTTCACCAACACTATTTTGAGTATGACCAAATATAATTCCTTCAATGAATTCTGATTGTCTACAGTCATTTTCAATAATGCTTGCTTCCTAACAATTTAATATCTAACACTTAGAAGACGATATATATATATATATATATATATATATATAATATTAAAATTTCTGTTTTCTTAGCTTTCTCTGGTTTCTTCGAAGATGTAGGTTTAGTCCAGTTATTGGGAAGTATGTTATCGATGTTGGCACATGCGTTGCGTTTTCACATTTAAAAGAAAAATTATGAAATTCATGCATATATATAAGGGGAGACTGTGGAAAATCGGGACATGCAAAGGATATGTGTTATGTGATGTGTAAAATCAGTGGCAATTGCCTGATTACCACCATAACTCTATGCTTTCTCTGGTTTCATCGAAGATGTAGGTTTAGTCCAGTTATTGGGAAGTATGTTATGGATATTGGCACATGCGTTGCGTTTTCACATTTAAAAGAAAAATTATGAAATTCATGCATATATAAGGGGAGACTGTGGAAAATCGGGACATGTAAGGGATATGTGTTATGTGATGTGTAAAATCAGTGGCAATTGCCTGATTACCACCATAACTCTATAGAGTGAAGACATGCCAAACCACATAATACATCAATGCTAACTCAACTGGACATGCTGAATACTCTTTTAAAAAATGATGGGCGTCCCTTCTTGCCCCCGCATAATAGGGTCAAGAAAGGACGACAAATTAAACTTTTTTAGGTGTTTATTTCTAACCAAAAATGGGTTTGATAATTCATAACATCATAGATTCTGTGCAGCAATTATCAAAATATACTATATATATATATATATATATATATATATATATATATATAACTGTGCACCAATACATGTGATTAAAAATGTCGGAATATATAATGTCACATCAAATATTGATGAATTGCATGCAAAAATATGAACTGGGGCAAAATGGGACATTCCTGTCCCGTTTTACACCAAACGATGTCAAATAATAAATGCACATTCTCAATAAAAATATTAATCAATATTTGCGTTC
>CABFPE010000930.1:199409-211012 GCA_900660155.1 Hofstenia miamia | reverse complement strand
ATATATATATATTATTATACAAGTTGTTCAATTGAATAGTGAGCAAACTGTCTAAGGCATCAGACCCATATAAGTTTAGAGTTAAGGGTGTTCCAACAAACATTCGAAGTATTGAAATCACCACAACTGAGAAGATAAGGATGAGAGAGTGATAGACAGGTCATGAAAATATTAAAGAATAGATGATAAATCAGTAATGGGTATTTGAAATGGGCTGTTAGAAAGAAGGTTGCAACAGAGAACAAAGAACCAATATTGTCAATGATAACAACAGCACAGTCGCAACAGAAGTCAAAGGATGAAGAAACAACGGAGAAGGGGGTGGACATTAAGGTTAGGGCAATAACAACACCCCTATGGCAACGGCAGGAGTTTTTATATTGGAAAGAAATTTAAGATTAGAGTTAGGAAAAAATACACTTTCAGCAACAGCCTATTTAAGCCAGGTTTCAGTAATGAAACAGATAATGATTTAAGGAAAGATTGTGAGCATTGACGAGCAATAAAAAAGCCAAAGTTAGGTGAAGGAGCACATCCAAAGCCAGGCTACCCAGGTAGTCAATGATGATGAGGAGTAGCTCAATGGCAAGGATGAAGACCAAATTGTTTGCACTCATAATCAAAGATGCAATAGTAGCCAATTAGGAGGCCCTCGGATCATACATCAAGATCCACGAGTAAGAAATGAGAATCTTATTTGCAGACGATATGAAGGGATGAGAATGAAGAATCGGCACATGGTGGGCACTACATCATCAAATGGAAGTGAGTAGGAACGAAGCATAGACAGATTTAACAAAGCTACCAACGTAAAAATGAGATTTGTGAGGAGTAGAAGTAAGCTAATCAAATAGCCACTGGAGTGGCTTGTACAGCGGCATATAGCAGTGTAGAAAGTTAGCACCAGCTGGTGGAGAATGTTTATCAGGAGGCAGCAACACTGTAGGAAAGCATTTTAGATTTAAGGGATAAGACATCATACGTGAGGGCAGGGATGGCAAAAGTGTATGTTTTATAAAAATAAAACGTTTTAAATGTTTTTTGCTTTTAGACAGACCCAGCTCAGGGTAGGAAAATTTTGCTGAAAGCACATGGTAGCAAACATTGAATTATGATAAACTTATCAACATTCATTTAGTTTCATATACGTAAACAATCAGAAGTTTGCTAATTTTGCGGTAGAAATCTGTTATAAAAGTACGAATGGGTGAGTCCCAAAAATTATTTTCCAAACTTTCCTATATAAATTTGAAAAAACATAGAAAAAAACACTGCAAAAAAACAGTTTTTTGAAACAGTGTTTAAAACATGTTTTAACAGGGTCTGTTTAAATTATGCCAACTCTGGGTGACTGACTGTCAATTTCGGACTACATTTGAATGGGTGTTGTTGAAAGATGGAAATAGAATAGATAGAGAGGAGACCGCTTGACTTGATGTCATCCATATTGAGAGTACCAACAAAAGAGGAAAATTTAGAATCAGAGAGTTTTTGGAGGCCTGAAAGTGTATTGTTGACATCAGGCATTACTAGAATTTAATTAAACTGTATAATAAACTGCCCAAACATAAACCGAAACCGAAAGTGCTCCAGGGTGCCACTGGGCATATATATTACCAGTAATATACATAATTATTTTTAAATATATATATATATATATATATTTGATGAAAACATTTTCAAGATTTCTGATAGTTCATTGATTATATAGTTACCCGCCAAAACAACATCATATGACTCTGCTTTGATATTAGCAGTTCACTCTTTTACATTTCTATAAGAAAATTGGTAATTGTCATCTATTATATTATTTTAGTGGCTGAACAGAACGACATAATTGAACCAATTGCAGGAGATGCAGAGTTTTGCACGTTGTGATGAAAGTGACTCTGTAGACAACTTGAAAACTTATGAGAATAACAAGTTTATAGAGTTTGTAGATAGCCGTAGTCATCACAGATGCACGCTTGCATTAATTTCCCATGATATCTTGAAAAGGCCTTCTGGAGTATGTTTCTACTCGATTTTTGGAGAATCGATAATTCATCAAAAGCAATCAGTGGCGTAGCGTTATCATGAGGACAGGCCCGTAGCCACATTGGGTTTGTGGGGGTCCAACTCCCCCCCCCCTGGAAGGTCAGGCAACCCCTCCTGGACAGCAAACCTAAAAGCAAAATCAGCATTTAAAAATAAATTTTGTTAATTCAATTTTTCTTTCAACAATGCTTGGAATGAATTTCTAATGTTTATTTTTAATATATTTTCAAAAAATTTTCGTGGGGCTTCGCCCCGCTGTTGGTCGCTTAAATAATAATTAGTATATGACCTTTCCCGTCAGAAAATTACATCCACACAAATGCATACAACACAATATTGAAATGGTGTACAGTCTTGGTAAAATTTATATTTTAAGAAGGTCGAAATTTCTATCAACCTCTCCTGAATGCATGTCGAACCCTCTTAGGTGATGATGCTGGCTACGGGCCTGCATGAGCATTAGGTCTGGACACAAAAATGAGTAAAGTAAAAATTTACTGCCATGTTGTTGATGAAATTACAATAATAGCAATTTTATAAAAAGAAATAACCCATTATAGGCTATCGCATTTGCACCCAAACTCAAAATTTTTTTTCAATTTATCCAAAAAATAGTATTACTAAGGAATTCTGCTTTGCTGAAATATCTATTTTCGATAATGAAACATATCACGTTGTACATTACATAGATATTTTGAGAGGCCATTGATTCTACAGCGCAAAAAATATGTCTGGTTTTAAAGCCGGTTTTTAATTAAGCAACTTGAACCTTTGACGATATATATAACATTAAAAACATTGAAAACTTTAATTTCCATGCTCAAAGTACACGACATGGTAAAACAAAATAAATAAATAAAAACAAAACTAAAAATATTAAACTTGTTTACAAATGTTTGTGAAAAATGTTATTGATATGTTATTTAACATAAAATACTTTAAAATTTGGATAGGACGCGTTGAATAAAACTCTTCTTAAATGCTTCTGTTCTTGTTAGCATTGGAATGTATTCTTTTCCACTTCTGATATGACGAATGTTTCGGTTTTTCATAAGTACTTGGATGGCGATTATTTCTATAGATCTTATTTACTAATCTTTCGTCTTCTTCATCTGTTAGCACGAATGGATCATATAGATGGTCACAATAATTTTTAACAAACCAAGATCGAAAGAATTTGTTGATGTCAATAAGTTGAGTCTTATTTCCTCCATAAATAGCTATACCATATCGCACTTTGGATACAACAATTGCCTCAAACATCTGTGTTCTATCTTTTATACTAATATTATTGTGAATTAGATCACGAAAAATATATAATGTTCGATTTAATTGACTAAGCATTTTGCTGATATGACTTGAGAATTTCATATTTTCCTGAAATATTATACTTAATAAGCTAGCTTCTTTTACGATTTCAAATTCTTTTGGGATAGTACAATTGCAATTAGATGATGAATTTAAAGAAAATCTGATTTGTTTTGATTTTGAATTATTAATGTTTAAGTTATAATCAGTGGCCCATCTTATTTCATTATTCTTCTATGAATATTGATTGCTCTTGTTTACTTGCACGGTCACCACAAGGACTAGATGGGGTCATATCATCCGAATGCTTAGGTAGTAATGATGTTTCATGTATTTTACGAAGTTTATCTCCTGCCATACTAAAGATATTTGGACCTCCTACTGTTCCCTGTGATGATCCAAGATCTATTGGAAGTGCAGTTTCATTGTTGCCCTCCAACAATAATTGCTGCTTTCTACCTATGCTGAAGTCATATAGCCATGAACATACTTGTGAGTACTTTATAAATCGGGAGCATTGCTAGCAGCTTGTTCTTGGGATAATTGATCGAAGGCTTTAGATAAGTCTATAATCACTGATATTTCTTTGCAATCTAAGTTCGATAGTATATAGAATTGAAATGTAGGTAAAAGATCAATAGTAGACATCGATCGGAGATATGCACATTGAAATGAATCACCAAATGATTCGATTTGAGGAGTGATAAAAAGGCGATGAACAGCTTTTTCAAATATGCGTGAAGCAACTGGTGTAATACTAATACCACGTATGTCATTTACAGTACGCGCAACTGCACATTTTGTTATTTGAATTTCGTTCTNATACTAAAGATATTTGGACCTCCTACTGTTCCCTGTGATGATCCAAGATCTATTGGAAGTGCAGTTTCATTGTTCTCCCACAATAATTGCTGCTTTCTACCTATGCTGAAGTCAAATAGCCCTGTACATACTTGTGAGTACTTTATAAAATCAGGAAAATTGCTAGCAGCTTGTTCTTGGCATAATTGATCGAAAGCTTTAGATAAGTTTATAAAAGTTGAATGAATCCCTGATATTTTATTGAAAACTAAGTGTGATAGTATATAGAATTGAAATGTAGCTAAAAGATCAATAGTTGACATTGATTGGCGATATGCGAATTGAAATGGATCACCAAATGATTCGATTTGAGGAGTGATAAAAAGGCGATGAACAGCTTTTTCAAATATGCGTGAAGCAACTGGGGTAATACTAATACCACGTATGTCATTTACAGTACGAGCAACTGCACATTTTGGTATTGGCACGATATTTGCAAGCTTGAAAATTTCAGGAAAACGAGCTGATTTTAAAGACAAATTGAAACAATAACAATATGGTGGAGCTAAAGTGACCCAGTGTTGGCGAAATATCCAATGAGGAATCCCATCCGGTTCAAAGGAATTTCAGGCAAATCAAGTGTATCCAATTGTTGTTCGAGAAAAATTAGCTGTGGCTTAGAATTTGACTTCCGCTTTGATCGTTCACATAATTGTTCATTTAATAATTGTGGATTAAAAGAAGAATGATCAATTTTTGCTGAACAGTATTATCTGTGTGTTATATTATTTACATTTCGCCACCAACCCTTGACATTTTTGGTAGATAAATAGTCAATTTTCATCTGTTGTATTCTATGATCTTAGGCAATATATTTATGCACTTGCGACTTTTTTATAGCAAGGTGTTTCTTATCTAGAAGGTACTTAAATTTGGGAGTAACCCAATTTGGATCACGATTACTTATCCACACAGTTCTAATAGGATAGCAATTTTCGAATAGTTCCTTTATGTGCTGTTGAAGCTTAGTCAATGCAAGATTAGCGTCTGTAAAATCATAAATGTAATCAAATGAACTAGGTATAAGTGCAGTTGAAAATGCTAGATGAAACCCAGCATCTCAGTCACGGAAAGATAATTGAAAGCGTTTAACTGGGAATCGACCAATTGGGTTTACAAGAACCCCAAGGTGATCTGTTGGGAAGCTTGGTGATATAGTTGCAGCGTAATCTACAAGATGTGGAGAGTTTGTAAGCACTAAATCAAGTGAAGATATACCTCTTGTAGGACCATTAGTTACAAGATCATTGATGTTAAGATTATTGAAGTCTCATAGTCAAAGGTACAGTGGGATAATTAATCTGTATATTTTGTACGGATGTATTGAGATAATAATTTGTATCATTGTTAGAAGAGGGGGGATGATAACTAACATTGACGATATGTTTGGATTCTTTGTTACAATCCACCCCAATCCACATAGATTCGCAATTCATTGATGTTTCAATAATATAAGAATTAAGTTCCGATTTAATGTATGCAAGAATGCCACCTCCACCATGCATATTATTACAATTTCGCCTTCTACAGGTACACACAATGCGATCTCTTCGAAATATATCATAGCCATTTATAGATATATAGCTATTTGGAATGCATTCCTTAAGATGAGATTCAGTTACTAAGCAAATGTCTATATCTAAATTATTTAGATCATCAGCCAAAATAGATGAAGCCCGTTTTCTTAAATGAACAACATATTTTTTGATAGACCTGGCATTTATAAGTAGAATACGGGGGTACATGTATTTCCGATCTAGTCAGTCAAATTGAGGTTTAGAATTTCCCCAATCAATATACTTAATAAGTTGTTTCATTTAGATTATTCTACGAGGACAATTTGAATCAAATGAGCTGTGGTTTGCATTATTATTGTTCACACAGTTGACACATTTATGATTATTGGTGTTATTTTTAACAGTACAGAGCTTAGATTCATGGTCTTCTCCACAGTAGCCGCATTTTAGCTTAGATGTACACTTTGACTTAGAATGTCCGTAGCTTTGACAATTTGTACACATTCTTGGTTTAATGATATCTGTTATGTGACATACTTGGTTGTAAAAAGAGATATATCCTTGGTTCAGCAGCAGTGATCTAGCATGCGCACTTACACGTGCAACTACAACATAATCACCTGATTTTACTTTATAGGAATATAGAAAGTTAAAGTCATTTTCTGTTATGTCGATATTTTTGTTGCTTTCAATGAGATTTTTTACAAATGAATTAGAATTAAGTGGTCCATATGTTGATGAAATATAGGAAATTGATATAGTGGGCTTCAATGACATTGGAATCTTGGGGACATATCCTAAATTTTTTAATGTATTAACAACATTATCAGTATTACCATTGTCTAGAAATTTAAGAACAGCTTTTCCTGATTTTGTGCTACGAGCATTATATAGAGAAGGTGAATCAGAAGGAAGGTCTTTGAGCAAGTCTTTCTGTAGTGAATGAACTTTTTCCTTAGAGAACACTTTATTATCTGAATCAACAATAACTGTTTGTAGTTTTGCTTGAACATTTATAGATTTTTGTCTATCATTTTGCAGTACTTGAGCAAAAGTTTGTTTTTTATTGTTGTAAGTATTAACTGGTGGAGCCACATCTGCTTGTGTAATTTGAACTGAATTACGATAACTAAGCAATTCTTCAATGATCATGGATTTACATTGAGATATTTTTGGAAGAAAGTCTTTTTTTATTTCACTTTTCATAGGAGATTTCTTTCTGAATGTTACATTAATAACTTCTGAGATATCATCAAGAATTTCAGTAATTTTCATATTTGTTTAATATCATAATCCAAGTAACAGTTAAATTGAAGAATTTTTTTTAACATAAAATTCACATGTTAAAATTTATTAAGTTTAAAAATTTAAAAATAGTAACAAAACACACATGTAACTAAAAGTTTGAGTTAGTACTTGGAATGACTTCCCTTGACGCGCACAACTTCAGCCACTCTTTTCGAAAATGATTCGAAAAGTTTCATTATTGTAGCAGCCGGAATAAGTGCCCATTCTTCTTGTGTGACTGCCCAAAGTTCGTCCCTGTTTCTCGGGTGCTGTTCCTGAACTTTTTGTTTGAGAACATCCCATAAATTCTCAATATTGTTAAGATCGGGACTTTGGGGAGGCCAGTTCTCAACGTACGAAATGTTGTGGTACTCCAAGTAACAGTGTGAAACGTGAAGTATGCGCCAATGCACCGTCTTACTGTAGCACAACTCCGTGTTGAAGGATATTTCACAATGAATTATCCAAAATACGACAATATTCGGTCGAATTTATGTTTCCATGGCATCTCTCTCTAGGACACGTACGCCATCTGCTCGTATAGCCCCCCAAACCATCTGAGAAGTAGGAAATTTTGGAGTTTTGCTGGTTTTTCATGGAATCGTGTTCCTGGAGGTCTACAGACGCATTTCCTAAATCGCTCGTCTAAAGACAAAAAGCACACATCTGTGGAGATGCGCTCGCTCCAATTCCCAAAACGCCACATGTACCTGTCTTTGCAATATTTTAATGTTTTTCTTTTATGTGCCAAAGTGAGAAGTTGTTTTTTGGCTGCTATTCGGCCAAGGAGCCCGGCACCTCATAAAAATATTTTTGTAGTGTCTACTGATATAACAGTAACTAAATCAGTGGACGTTTTCTCGAACAATTATTCGTTTTTGTTTGGGCTTCAGAATAGGAGGATGACCCGTTCGGGGTAAGTCCTCAACTGGCAAACCACTTAGGTGCTTTTCAACGATATGGCGAACTGCTGTTGGAGAAACAGACAGTTGTTTGGTAATTTTAAACCTTTTCTGACCGGAACGAAATAAATCAAAAACTTCGTGACATTTCTCAGGTGTAATACTACCCATAGTTTCATAAACTGGTTGCTTCTGTTTAATTTGGCACAGAAAGAGCAAAAACCTGTCAAATATTGACAAACATATTCAAACACATCCACGAAAATTGAATAAAACTTATGCACGGCTGTTTACTGGTTGTTGACTATCAGCGTATGCAGTAATCTTTTTTATTTTCTCAGTAGACATCATTTTGCAGTGTATTTAATTGGAATTTGATCGAATAATTAAAATTGGTAACTTTGAGGATTAATAAAGTTATTATAAAAAGTGACTAAAACTTTTGCACGAGATTTTATTTCGGCCGTATTTCTTTATATAATTCACACCCAGTGTGAACATCCACAATTCCACAATTTTTGCTTGTATTAACAGACAGGCGAAATTTAAAATAAATATATTCTCCAAAGCATGTAAAGAACTAACTTAGAATTCATGCGAGTAATAGTTAAATTTTATTAGAAAACACATTAAAACTGCGTACTGGCAATTGCAATTATCACAGTGCCTTGTTCCTATACACAAATATTAAGTCACACCTGCACTTGATTACCACGTTTAATTGAAATGTCATTGCCTATAAAATTTCGGCAAGCAATAAACAGACTCAACGATGGAAAAATTTTTGCAAATTTTTTCATGGTTTTTTTGCTTCACTATTATTTAATTCCACATGGTTGCTAATGAATAAATACTTTTCATCGAAATTCGTTAAATTTCGTTCTTAAATTAATGGTGCACAATGTATTAGTTTGACAATAAAGATATTTCCCAAATAATTAATCTAACACATGTACAAAAACATCTTAAAATAGAAACAGCTGCCTGGGATCCAATAGACTTTGCTAAACATCCTTTAATTCAAATGACGATGTTTAATATTTTTATATTTCCTTTGTCCTAAAATATATTGTTTACTTCATAAAGAAAAATGGAGTTTTATTTCATATGATTATTCATAAATTAATAATTTAGGCTTTTGTTGCTTTATTATGAGCAATAAATACCGAAATTCTTTTATTAATTGTATTAATTAACGTTCAAAAAGCACACTGTTAGAAAAATGCCGGATTTGGCGGGAAGTGATGTAATTGGATTAGATAAAAAACCATCTGTATTTAAATTACTACAAACGTTTTATTTATGCAAATCAAATATGGAAAACAATGGAGAATCACAAAGACGCTAAAGGTAAATAAATATTTAATTTAGGCTCTAAATTACAGGTGCATCACTCAGCAAATTTTGGAACGGACTTCTCCAAAATGAATATTAATTATTTATTTTAATTCCATGATTCAAGGAAATGTTGCTTGGATATTCAAATTGATGCCAAATAATTAAAGGCCACATCAAATTAACTATAACCAGTAGTTATTGAAGTTATAAACATCTAAAACTCAAACTGTGAAGTTAATGTCCAACATATCATCTTGTTGTGATGGAGAAGGGAATATTATTATGTCCACTTTTGATGTTGGATTTGTTCCACAATATATTGGTAAGCAGGAAAGTGTTTGGATACAATGGCTACTTGATTTGAGTGGATGGCTCATAAAAATAATTTTACCCCAATTGTCAAAAGGTTTGTATTTTTTGAGTAGTTTTGGTCTACAATTTTAATTTAGATGAGTTGGTTAGTATTTTTAATTCTTCATTTCACAATGGTTCCGTTTCGAGTAACGTTTTTCAGGTAAATATTTTGTGGTCTACTGTATGAAAACTAATATTAACAATGCAAATACACATATAAATGTAATTATGTCATTGTCAGCTGAAATTTATTGTCAAAGTTTGTATTGTAAGAAATTTTGGAAAATTTATGATTTCCAAAGTTTAAGCTATGCAAGTTTTCTAAAAGCTCTCAGTAACCATGTGAACAGTTTACAACAGTTTTAATATGTTAATAATTATACAGATAGTTATCATAAACACTGACAAAAATTATTTACCGGTTATTATATATATTTTACTTAGTCTGAATTCGAAAAAATTCTGCTTGGTCACATTTGACATATTTGTGGTTTACAAGAAAAGGAGATATATTACAAAATAGGCTTTGTGAAAAAGACGTGGTATTTGGAAGAGATTTTGAAGTATTATATCAAAAGCCTAAAAAACGAAATGATTTTAACAAGGATAAGGGATATATCCTAGTTGTAAACCTTGGATATATCGCATATAACTTATTTGCCTTTTAAAAATTAGGCCAAATCTTTATTTCCTCCCAATCTCACATTCCTTCGAACAAATATATGTGTTGTTAAACTACATAAATTAACTCCTATTAAGATATAGTGTAGGGGAGGAGTAAGCCGTCCTAAATCCTAAAATATTTACCGGGCAATGAATACAGAAATATTTCAATCAACTTCAAGATTTGCTCAGTCATGGAAGTCTTTAACTTTGCTACTGATTTGATTATTATGTAGATATCCGTTTATAATAATTTCTTAAAAAATTAATAAATATTACAGGCTGCAAGGACCTTAATAACCTTAAATTTACTAATTTTCTATCCCTTTGTGATTATATAGATAATGATTCTACCATAATCTTATATGATCTGAGGGGAGGATTTTCTCACTACTTCCCATTAAGCTTTTGATTACTGCTCAAAAACATATGGAGCCTTCTGAAAGACTTGGTGACTTCCTTTATTGGGGATCATAGTCCCCAAATATAAGTCTTCAAGTACCTGCAAATTTTACATATGGCAATGTTTTTCAACCAGTGGTATTGTTTGTTCAGAAAAAGTAATCAAAATAAGCTAGAAACTTATATTTGATAAGTTAGGAACGAATCCTGTGGTCTCCATCACTTTCCAACTGCTAAGCCAATATTTAATTTATTTCAAAAATTCCAAATGTATTATTTGATGACGTCATCATAATATTTATTACATCAAATTTCTGAATATGCTGATAGGAAGAATAGTTGTGCAAGTCTTCGTTTAACATCATATTCCAAATCGTTCTGTTTTCCTTGACCTGAGGAGCCCAAAAAACTCAGGCCAAAGAGGGATAATATTCACTATTTCTGTTTTTAGTTTTATCATGTGTGCTGTATCATGAGCAGATTTGCTTGTGTAAATTTCAATTAAATATATATTTTCAATATCGTATTCGTTCCTATATTATCCACAGTATGTAATTCCGAGTTGCATAAACTTACATATTAACAACATAGATTTTAGAACATTCACTCACACTTTTCTTCTACGTTGAGTTTCCTTTTGCCAATCATTGTCACATGTGTCTTCTTAGTTATTTTGGTTCTTTTGATGATAATTTTTGTCTATTACTGCTTTTCAAAAAAATCAAAGGCTGCAGATGTTTCAAACTGTGTTTTCATGACATGCATCGTACTCATGGTGATTTCTCTAATTATTTGTGCGTAAGTTATCCACTTAATAAAGCATAAAGTTTAGTGTTATACTCAATTGATAGTAAGTTTATGAAAAATTTACTAATTAATCACTGTATGTGACATACCATTTATTCATTTTAATATATATATATATATATATATA
>CABFPE010000930.1:151077-161617 GCA_900660155.1 Hofstenia miamia | reverse complement strand
ACGCTCCTCCGAGATTTCATTCAGTTCACCAATCACCTCAGGTTGAATTACTTTGCCAATAGCCTCTACAGAATATACGGTCTTGGGTAATATTGGCTTCATAACGTATTTTTTGGGTTGTGAGAGAGCGTCTTGTTTGGTATTCCCAACTTTGGTAGATTTTTGAGCGCGGGATTTGCTAGCAGCTTTCGGA
The DNA here is from genome assembly GCA_900660155.1 of Hofstenia miamia. Lineage (NCBI taxonomy): Eukaryota > Metazoa > Xenacoelomorpha > Acoela > Hofsteniidae > Hofstenia > Hofstenia miamia. Next base: position 161,424 of record CABFPE010000930.1, on the reverse strand, counting down.
GTCATCGTTAAATTTAAAATTGAAAACCCGTTCAAAGTATGTGTTATTTATTACAAACTTTTAGCATGCAAACCAATCAAAAATAACTTAAATCATTCATCCAATCATCAACTAGAGTTTACATGCGGTTTTTGAGTTCATCAATGAGACGACGTTGAGCAGGTTTTGACATATCAATTGCTTTAAGATCATACTTTTTTAAGTAGTCGAAATGTTCAAGCTTTGTGATCATAAGTTTGTCTTTAATCTGGGTATAAAACATCGTAAGTTGTACATCATGAAGTAGTTGATATACTTCACCCATGAAATCTAAAAAGAAGTCTCTATATTCAACTATTCAACTAACAAACAGGTATTGAAAACAAATCCAAAAAATTAAAAATTGCAAATAACTAAATGTACAAAAAGAGACAAAATTTGTAGTATCAAATGTTAGTAATATTGTGATGTGTTTTTGGAATAAACGAAATTTTGCATTGAATGTTTATCCGATTATATTCGTTTTCTCTTTACATTGTGAATGAAATTTTATATACGCTTTTGATTAAAAGTAAATTATGAAAAACTCAAATGTTTTTAATTATTTTTGCGATTGATTGAATTGACTTTCTAGAATTAATCAGATAGAATAATTTTTTAACTGCGAATTACGCAGATTAACTTTTTACATCGTACACATTTTTGGTTTTTAAAACAAATTTATACGTTATAGTTTAGCGCAATAATGTTTTGTGTATAATCGATTTTTTTGCAATTGAGCAAATGGGTGAAAATATTTACGTGTAATAATTTATTAACTAATGCATGTTGAATTAATCACATTATATACACTAATGTTTTACCAACTAATTTTAAATCGTTTTTTAACTTTGTAATTCCGACTAGGCGCATTGTTTTTGAATTTAATGTATAGATCGTTGAATGCGTTTATATATTCTACGTCTATGTTTAGAATAACGACAGAGTGTGGTTTTGGAATTGACGATACNGTGTGGTTCGCCATTGCGTGCTGTGTTTTTACGTGCAGTGGAAAATTAGTTTGTAATGTGTATGTATCCCACAAAGGATTGTAAAAATAAGCCGCAATGGAAAAATCACAAAATGCAATGTCATGTATACAGGTGGGTGTAATGTGTGTTATAACAAAATGCAATGTTATGTATATTAGGAAAAATTAGTCAATATATAAACAAAGTAAATTTGGGTGTGAATCATTTAACCAGGCCCGAATGTGCTAATTAAAAAATGCATTAGTAAGCTGTCAAAAAATCAATTAGTGAGATCTTAAAAGCACTTAGCGCCATGTATCAATTAGATGACTCAGCGGTTCAACCACCCTCGGCAATATTCACGGTCTGTCACGTGATGTGTGACGTCATAAGCTCTCAACCAATCAGAATCCGAGTTAGTGTCCTCTCCTTCCGGTCCCCTTAACTACTTATATATCCCACTAATTGCGAATTCAAATCTTTTGGAAGACAGGGTTCTAGAACTTTGGTGGCCTTGAAATAATTGTCGTCATTAAAAAATACACCATTTTACTCTCTATTTGCCTGCTTCAAATAGAAACTTTCGTAAACGCATTTTCCAAAAATAGTATTTGAAAAGACTAATCGCTTGGCACATATTTTCAAATTGTGGATTTTAACCAAATTCAACAACTGCTGTTTTTGTGCTTCCTGCAGATTGTTGAAGAATAATGTGTTGTTAAGGATAATGTACTGCAGGTTTACAAACAAGTTTCACGATTTGGTTAGGAAAAACTGGAAATGAGGCGATTAAACTAAAACTGCTGGTATAATTTGTTTGCATTGTCACAATTGCAGTAATATATATGTATCAATGAAACGCTGTTTTCTAAATGTTCAAATAACTTTGAAAAAGTTTTTGGAAAAACTCTCTTCGCTTACAGTTTAAGATAGCAAGTGGAGACACTAATTGAAAACGACACCCATTGAAGTGAATACAACTAAGACTTTAAAGTTCATATGCTTTACTTGTTTACACTTGATTTCACTTTAAAGTATTTGAAATAGGGATTTTTTTAAATTAGCGTAAATTATCCTGAAAGAAAAATCCAATTCTCACAACAGCAATTCAATTTAAAGTTACGTAATGTACATGTATAAACCAAAAAACTAAAAAATGAAGACATCGTATTCACAATCTAATAGACAACAAATTACATAAAAATACCAGTCTATTTAATGCAATCACTAAAATGATTTTTATTCCATGTATTAAGATAGCAGTTAGAATCGATTTTCGTACTTTGCAGAAGGAAATATTTTATGTAGTGCTTGTTTGAATTTTCTGAAGTTCCTGTGCTGTTTTTCTACATGTTCTATCAATGGTAGTGGTAGCCTACTTACATTACAATGCGTATACACATGAATTCATTCCTGATTAGTCACTTGTGAAATTTTTGCGCATACAAGTATTGGGAAAGTTCGCTATGCAAATGCAAACATTCATATCAAACTTGATGCAATTTGATGAACCTAAAAAACCTGGAAACAGCTTTTACAATTCTATAAAAATCAGTTCTTAACCTTGACATCTAACAAATTGACGATCTCAATGATCAAATCAATCTGCAAAAGGTTAGTGATTCTATAAGTCAAAGATGGAACCGACTATCGGCCAACTGGTGCCGGAAATTTACAGCCATGCAGCCCATTTTAAATTTCATGAAAGGCCGGAAAACTTACCTGCAAAAAAGGATGAAAAATTTATTATAAAGAGAGAATATTTTGCTTAGTTTTAGAGGAATTCCCATGAAAATCTAGTCATAAAATATTTATAGTTTCAACAACTACAGTTTTGCAATTAGAGTAATGATTAAATTTACTTTCTGGAATCTCTCAAAAGTTTACTATAAGTTGAACTGTTTTGCTTTTTGAAAAAGTATTTTTACAGACGCTGCTTATAAAATGAAAGTGAAATCTATATATATATACATTGTAATATATATATATATACATTGTAGCATCAGCACATAGAGAAGGCCGCTCCATTTTAGATTAGGAAGTTCCGCATACTCCTGCAAGGCGTCCCGGAAAATCTAATTCCGCTTCATCTCAAGTTCCGCATGCGTAAGCTCCCTACATCAGACAGCTTGCCTATCGGCACGATGTGTATTCCATTATTCTCTTTTGTTATATACTGTATAGGGCAACGTGTGTCCAAATTGTAAAATAAAATTTTTATTTTATACAGCTCATTGTAAATTCTTGCTATGACATAATTTAGATGATCATGAGCAGCTAAGCTTCTGACGGAAATGAAGGGAATGCGTAGTGTGCAATTTAGCTGTAGGTGGCTCTGCTGTCATGTGACCACAACGCAGACCCGTTCATGTCCGGGGTTTACTTGATGCAGATTTAGTCATATACATTTGATGGCTGCTATCATGCCTCACTTCAGCAGTTATTGCCATGTACTCTCTGATGCCCCCACTAACTGGCAGCATAGCAGTACTAGCAGTAAGCATATATTAGTCCAGATCTGTATAATAAATTACAATGTTTCGCTGGTATCAATATTGTTTATTATTCTAACTAGCTCGTTATACTATCATGCTCTGAGATGACTTGCCTACTCAAAAGTAGATGCCATGCTATCACTTAGTTCTTGCCTTATATTTTTTTGTATTATTGTGCAAACTCTGATGATGCTAGATGGTGACTCACGACTGTTAAAAGAACTCAACTTGGATAGAACCTGTTTACATTTTTACTACATGGACACAGTTTGGGGTACTTATTGTACCCCACAGATATTGAATAATTCAACAAGGCTATGGCTTAAATACGTAAAAGAAAGTAGTAATGAATACACCAGTTCTATATATGCAGTTTTCTCAAAGTGATCATTTTTTAATAATTTTTTCCACTTTTCCATTGATTTTAAAATGAAAAAAGTCGTTTTTTAGAAATTCAGGATTTTACAGCCATGGTTCAAAAAACTACAGCCATACCTATATAAATAATTATTCAATTATACCCAGTTTTAAACTATGCAATTTTTGCATTCTTTATAAAATCTGCAGTTTCCGGACATCCTATATATTTTCAAAACCATTTGTTGTTCAGAATTTTTAAATGAAACTCAATGCTTTTACTTTAATTACACCCTATTTCTTAAGCAAAACATAAAACCTGTCAGATGTCCTATCAAAGAGTTTTTCTTTAAGAAATTACAAGTATTTTTAATAGCATAACAATAGCCCCTACCCAATCCATATTCATTGTAAAGTCAACCATAACTGTCGTGGAGGATTAAATGTGTATGACAACATTGAATAGTTCCAAATATATATTCAAATAGGTTTGTTAAACATCCTTCTTCTGGACCAATCAAACCAATTTCCTGGTTGAATTTATTTAATATATCACTTATAGAAATGTTCTTCTCAAAATTAACCATATATAGACATTGATAAGCTAAACAAGACTTGACAATCACAGGATTCAACATAGGATAATTAAATTTTTGTATTTTAAAGTTATGTATTACATATTTTATAACTTCTTTTGGACTGGTTAATTCATATTTCCTTGTTTCATTAAAACAACCCATTGATTGCACTCCATAAGTTTTTTCATTTTCTTTTGTCTTGGTATTATTTACTGTTTTCAGTATAATTGGTTAACTTACAATTTAAACTCTTTTACTCATTTCTATATAAGAGATTAGAAAAAATTAATTTCAATAATTTGTGTTTGGAAGGAAATATGTCAAATTTTGCAAACTAATCCATTTTATAGGCCCTGTGTCACTTGCAAACAGCCAAAATGGACCATCCTCATGTGAAATATCAGACCGAATTATACCATTCAATGTAGCTAGTCCAAACATTAATTTATTATATTTTAAACTATACGCAAGTTCTTGATTAATTTTAATTATATTTGCGTGATTTTGCAAGTTGTGTTTATTCCTTTGGCATATTCCTCTAAAGAAAACTTGTGTACCAATTAGCTTATATTGACAATGTTGCAAATCAGAATTATTAGTGTTCTTAATATCAGTATCAAATTCCATTCCTTTAATAATATCACTGTTATCCGTATTTAATTCAATGTCATTCCAAAACAAATCAGTGATGTCAAAATATATATTATTTAAGGAAACAAATGTTTCTTCTCTTGTAATATCCTCTACCAGACATTATCACTGCTTATCTACTGTTACTATATAACGTTAGTCATGTTATTGTGGGTAAGGATTTACTTGTTACATACTGCTTGACTTGTTGCTTCCATTAACTTATGTAACCTGGGATTAACCATCCACTATTTAGGTAACGAAGCCATGCAGTAACCTCTGTAATGATCTCTTAATGGGCATCTGCCCGAAGTGGATCTCCACATCCAGCTTCACCATCCCATCCGTTGGTTGAGTGTCACTTCTCAGCTCAATTGATACAGTTTATGTGTACCCTACTTTAGCTCAGTGCATACTCAAGGCACGGCACAACTCGACTTAAACTCTATTTTGTGAAAGTGTTATAACTATTCACAACCTGACTTGTTACTAGTTGTTCATCAAATATTACATATAGCCATTACCGAAAATATATTGGCTTATTTAAATATATTTCATTTGAACAACTTCCTAAATTACATTTATAATTTAATACATGTACGATCACTTTATCGGTCAATTATGTGTCATCAATTTAGATCTAAAATAGTGTTTATATATTTCCTAGGTTTCAGTTATCCAACCATTTGTTGACAATTAATTATTTTGATACATGTAGTAATGAAATGCTAGTCAGCTAATTGAGAGAAAACCCCTATACCTAACCTATGTGCACTTTCGTGATCTGGCATGAGACCCTAGAATCGTTCCCTGCGATGGATCCAGACCACTACTAAACACTGATAGATTAGCTCGACATCGTATTAAATAATCAAACCATTAGTATGAAACAAAATAAGAATTCCAAGTAAAATTCTTTATCAAATTCTTACAATGAGTTTCAATCTATTTATAGTAATTCCAAAAGAAGTACCTGTCAATTCAAATTTAAACTTCTGCCAAGATGGCGGCTGAAAATAATGAAAGCGTCATTTAGTCAAAAAGTATTTTTATAGACAGATACAAATATCTCTTTTTTGACACATATTGTTTCTTAGTTGCATAATACAAATAAATCTTAAATAATTCTAATTGATTTGATTTACAATATTTTTTAATCATCTTTCCTTTGATCTTAGTCCTTTCTGCTCAACGTTTTGCAGCTTATTTGAGATTTAATGTGGATGATGCTACATGCCCTCCTCAGCTTGCGTTATTTTCAGCACAGCTCGTTCTCCATGCACTAAGGCATCTGCTTTTCGAATTATTGACTCAGCCTGTTGATCAGCCCACGTGGTTTTTTTGAACTTGGTTTGTTTCGTCATCTTAAGGACTGCCTCTCTTTCCATCATTACTGTATTAGCATATTTCAGGAATCATGTTTCTCGAATATCCTCCGCTATCAGTGTGAGTTCTCATTGTTCATTGATCTTTTGAGAGAATATTTCGTAATACTTATGGTACAATTGTATTCCTTTGATTTATATCATCAGTGTCATTTGAGCATCAGCTCTGCTTGTGTGAGCTAGATCTTCCCTAATTTGGTTGTTGGGATAGAAGAACATAAACAATTTTCGTAGACTCTGGGTATTTGCCACATCTTTGTAAAAGAAACTGATGTTGTCTCTCACTTCTTTCTTGGTTATAGTATTAGGATAGTTCTTGTTGATCCACATCATCATGACAATCTCCACTCTCTTCATGACATCATAATAGCAATATTTTCTTTCCCAGATGTCAGTCCATATGATATTGTTTACTCCAGAGAATAGCATTATAGCTCTTGGATTCCGTTCTTCTATTTCTTTTCTGAGATCTTGCAATTGTACGTTAATGGGTCTCCCTTGTGTGTAGAGTTGGTCTGGCGTTATTGTGCCATCAATGTAGACCCTCTCTCTGTTATCATTTCTCAGCATTATCTCCTTTGATCTTTTGTAGTCATCTCGTTCTAGCTTTTGCTTTTCTTTCTGTGTTCACGTATGACTTGTACTCATGTAGGAATGCTTTAGCCACTTTAACTTCTTTCGGTAATCTCCATCATGGGAGGACCATTGGTATCACAACAGTTTCCAGTGGTGTGCAGATTAGAATTTTCGTTTCTGTTTGTCTCTTGATATGTGGATATGGGCCTTCCATAGTTGGTGCCATAGCTAGGCCTATTGTGGCAGGGTAGTTCATTTTGGCTTCTGAAATTGTGTTCCAAAATGCTTGTGTTAATCCCCTCTGGTTTAATTTTAGTCGTATTCCTTCTTTGATGTCTATTCTTGCTGTTATACATTCAACATCTATAGCTAGTTGGTTGTATGGTTTTAGTAGCTTCTCCAATTCTGTCCATGTAAATGCTTCTGTAAACATGAGCTTCATTGTCGCCACCATTTGCTGCTCCCTGATATTCTGGAAGTTTCTTTCCTTGATATCCTTGGCTTCTCTCGTGACTTTGATTTCAACTAGGAACTGTTCATCATCAGTATCTATCCATTCTATCATCCTTGCTTGGCTGATTTCTCCCCATTTCTCGATGTTTATTCTGTCAATTGTCTGCTGTGTCTTAGGAGATAATAGTAATCTCGAGGATGTTAACAATTTTTCTTCTTTGATTATCTCTGCTTGGGATTTAGTAACCACCGGTTCCATTATGCCCCCTCACTTCAACATTTCTGCACTTCTTATGAGTTTTGTGAATGTGCACCACGAGCTGTCTCATTCATAGCATTCCATTTCACGGTCGAGGGTCTTCTGCACCTCTTTCTGTGCTAGCATTTTTCTAATCTCAGCTGTGCTTGCTAATTTCCGTTTGATAATTTTTTTTGTTGTCAGCCATGGTTGATGCTCCAGTTGTTTCATTCGTGTTTCAGATGTTGCTCCCCACATGTATTTTTTCATTGGTTCATCAAATATCGTAATTTCACTGGGGCATTTCCTTGTCTTGTTGGCAATGCTTATCAGTGACATTTTCCCCATTGGATTTTCATTCATTATTATTTGGCTAAGTATCTTCTCCATAGTTTGTATTGGCTTTTCTGTTCTATTTGGTGACTCCAGCTTGCCTGTGTGACCTTTTAGTAGCCAATTTTTGTTTGCATGTTTATTGGAGCTATTGCTATCTCATACTTTTTTGCTTTCAACAACTTATGCTGGGTGTGTCACAAGATCAGGAGTTTTAATTCTGTCTCTTTGATTGTAAAAATTGCTAGTATCCACGCTGTTGTTCTATAGCATACTTCTGGTGCATTCTTTTCTTCAAATAAAAGCTGTTTAAAATCTTTTTTCATGTTAAGCTCATAGGCTTTGTTCACCTCTGTTAATGCCATTTCCACCAACTTGTCAAATTTCTGTGATGGTGCTTCAATTGCTATTTCTGGCCAACTTTCCTCTACCTTTTGTTGCAACTTCATGTTTTTCCAAATTGTTTGGATTTGTTGTAGATGATCTTTCCATTGCATTAGACTACACTTTATAAATAATGTGTTGGCCTTTTCTATTATCTCTGTATCTGTTCTTAATTCTATTGTTTTTGTCTGCCTGTAGAGGTTGATTGTGATGCATGGATCCACCATAATCCTGTAGATTTGTGCCCAGTAGTCTATCTGCAGATCAAATCGTATTAACTCTGGGATTGTCATAGTTCTTGGTGTTCTTTCCCATGGGAAGGTATTTTCGGCTAACATGCATGCTTCTTTTAAGTGCTCAGGGATGTCTTCATTTGTTGATATTGTGATTAGTACTACTCTGACATTTTGTACTCTCACCATTCTTGTTGTTTCATCTATTTTCTTTTCCAGGTTTTTTGTATATTCTTTCTGTTTTAGTATGTCATCAATGTTTATTTCCAGTATCTCAGCTATCTTGTCTTTATACGCCATTATGGCTTGCATTGTGTATAGTGTAAATTCATTGTCAAATATGATGTGCACTGTGCTTTGCATGTACGGTCTTTCTAATGTTTCATTCATTTCCTGAGGGTAGCATATAATCACATTCACCTTTGGTCTATTGTTTCCATCAAGCACTATCAGTAAATTCTTCCCTTCAGTTCTTGTGACTCTCCGTATGTGGGTTTTTGTTTCTTGGGATAATTTTGCAAACACATTATAATGCATCTTTGACATTCCCATAAAGTAAGGATGCAAGGCTTCTCCATTGATTTTCAACATCCGCTTTTCTCTCTCTTTTGATCTTACAGTTCTTTCCAAAGTAGTTTCTGAGGAGGCATGTAGCTGAGTCATCCTTAATGGTATTTTGCTGGTGCTCAGTTCACAGTCTGAGGGCTGTGAATCTGTGCTAATAGTTTCTACTGATTCGCCCTTGAATTGGCTCACAGTTACTCCTATCAGCACTTGACCAGTTGTGGTTCTGATTGGGATAATGTCAGCCTTGAATCACTTCTGCATCTCCATGGTTCTACCACCACTTACACCTTCCCCTGCAACTCCTCATGTCTCACCACCCTTGAATCAGCGTCATGGACTTTGGGAGGGAAAGTTGTGCTGTGCACCAGTTTTCTGCTTGCCCTTGAATCAGCAGTGCAGATCCCTGATGGGAGAGGCTTCTTGTCCATTGGTCTCCCTGACCTTGAATCAGCCTTGGGGACTACTAGGACGCCTTCTCACTCTACATTGTCTGTTCATTGGTTCTTTGTTCTCATCCATTCTGCCCTTAAGTCGACATCTGGTTTGAGAACTTCTTTGAACTATCCTTGTGTACAGATAATACACCAAATTTAGTAATTTGGACATAAACATCTTTTTGATTTTTCACAAACTACTGCAAATCTTATTGCTTTTGGAGGCCATGCTTCTTTTGGTAAAGTAAATAAAGTCATGTTGCAAGACAAAATTTCAGCAGTTCTAAAGATATATTTACCTCTAAAATGTACAATGGTATTAATCATTGTATAGTATACATCATTTTTTAAATGTAACATATTACAATGATTTTTTGATATGATACAAATTCCTTAAAGTGAAATGTAACAATGTTCATCTCAAATATAAATATAACCATTTTCTATTGAAATTTTGTCAAAACCTTTATCACCATAGGTAGGAAAATCTAAAGCTTGCTCATGGCTTTCAGTTTTAAAATATTGATTTTTATAAGCAGCTCCAGTAGTTTCCAAAGTTTTTATCAAACCAAATAAACATATTTTTTCAGAGAATTGTGATATTGCATAAGCATTTTTAAAACCACATTCATAATTCTCTGCAAATGTTTTTCCACAGTAGTGATAGAAAAAAAAATCCTCTCCCAATGGGACAC
>CABFPE010000930.1:129139-146337 GCA_900660155.1 Hofstenia miamia | reverse complement strand
TTTAAAGTGATGTATGGTAGAGAGGCAGCAACGCCAGTATCTATGCAATATAGTACCTATTCAGAAAAACCATATAATGAATATATTAAAAAGATAAAAAATCAATTAACAGGAATCCACGAAGCAATGTGTCACAATACGAAAAAGTCTGTGATAAGACAGCAGAGAAATTTCAATAAGAAAATCTATGGAAAACCACAGGAAGGGTGATAAGGTTTATGCATACACATTATTGAGGACACACGACGTAAACCAAGTAAGAAAATTAAAAACACAGTGGTCCAGGCCATTTGTCATTTCACAAACATTACCTAATAATAATTATAAACTTAGTGACGGTAGAATTTTACATTTTCAAAATTTAAAAAGGGCAACAAAGGACATAGAACAAGCGAAATTAGACGAAAATGCACAATTTAAATTAGTAGAAAATAATGATGGTATATATTGTGAAATGGATGATCTCGACAGTGTAACAGAAGAAGAATTTCAGGAAGAATACAACCCTATACAGGGAGATGATGAAGTCAAGAGGAGAGTGATGCCCCAGAGGGCTGTAAAAAATAAAAATAAATTCGACCCTGAAATATGGGATTTAAATTTAGTAACTCCATTGAGATTAGATAATGAAGAGAGCCAACAGTAGATCACTGTTGAAGAGCAGAAGAGTACGCAGAAGATCCCGATCCGATCGTCAGTTAAAGGGCGTGATGAGGGGAGAGAATTCTAGCAGTCATACTGGAAGCACAAGGTCTCCGCAATCCGATTGTCATTTAAAGGGCATGAGGATGGAGCAGTCTTCACCGATCAACAAAAGAAGACGAGTGTGAAGAAAATCTCCGCAATCCGATTGTCACTTAAAGGGCATGAGGATGGAGACAACACCAAAACGAGATACCAATCGCCAATTAAAGGGCATGAGGTTGGATCAAAAATCTGAATCGTCAATGGAACACTCCCCCAACTCCAGCGGAACTCGAAGTCAATTAAAGGGCGGAGAGTACAAAGCTATGAGAATAAGTCCTCGACTGCATTTAAAGGCAGCAGGTACTAAAGTCTGTGGTCAATACATTGACCCAGATATTCAAGAAATCAGTGAAGAATCGGAAATGGACACTTCAGAACAGCTGTCAATAAGTTCATTTACAACACGTAGTTTGCAGCCATTCTCGCATAGACAATCATCAACTACAACAAACTTGTCGAGATTGGAGGAGTGAGAAAGTAGAATGACGAAAATTGGGAAAGATAAAATCCACCCATATTTTATAGTGAACAGGAAAATCCGTTACAACTCACACGAGTAGAGTGGATGCAATAATGACACTTATGATAGCAATCAAAGGATTGAAACTTTATGAGAAATATTATGAGGAATTCAATGGAAAATTAAACAAACTATGCAGTATCTGTATGATATCGAACAAATTAAGAAATCCAAAGTTTCTACGACATAAGAAATTGGTAACTGCAGAGAAGGAAGTAGTGTTGAAACTAACTAAAGATGAAAAGTTTGAGAAAACCAAATGGGAAATGCTAGAGGCAAACACGATGATAAAACAGGCGGTGGAGATGGTCCATGGAGAGAGAGTCGTGATCCTTAATTAGCTATGCTGGAGGGGGAGTGTAACATAATTCAAATCATGTGTGGTCAATTTGAGGAAAATAGAGGAAAGAACTAAGACTGAATTTTGAAATAAATATTAATTGTACAACACATGATTATGATTAGTTAATTATTTGTAAATTTATAAGCAGTAATTTTTCTATTAATTAATTGGCAGTACAAATGTATATTTGACAAATGGTAAAAAGGCAAAGTCGCAAAAAGCTAATTAATGCTGATGTGCGCAAAGTGGCAGACAAAAAAAGATCAAGAATTAGTAAATTGTCAACAACTCAGAATTAACAGGTACTAGCCAAATATTTGATTGTTTAAACAATTTCTAGTATAAAAATGGTGCAATATGATATTTTGTTGATGGCTGAAATTTATCGGATTTACTTCGTTTTCTTTTTGTCAGGTTTATTTATTAATTAAATGGAAAGCTAAACGTTCGAGCACTAGGGTATTATAGACAGTGGTCCACGACTTCATTTAAAGGGAGATAATTCGTAACAGCTTAGCACTTAGCAATGAATTGTTATTGCCATTCCAATGGCTGTGCGATCTGCACTTAACAATGATGATTTGCTGTGCAGCTGGTAGCTGTTGGTCTACCCGATGTGCTCATAGGTTACATGTAAGGATAGGGGTTTTTCTTCGTTATAGCTTTCCTATCATTCGTTGTTCGTTTTATTACATTATTATGTTTACATTAGCCCTTGTAGGAGAATTCACATTTTGTTTGCATTGGAAGTTTATCAATGTCATTACATCGTATTTAATTTGTTGTCGACCTAATGACCTAATTCCTAGTTTTATGCTGACTGCATTGATTGTTCACATGTACCATAGGTTATTAGCATGTACATGTTTATATGTAGGGTTATTACATGTAAGGCACAATAACAANGAAAGAATAGAGATGGAATTTGGAATCTGTCACCTACCTTACTAGGAGAAGATAGGAAGTAGTCAAAGCAGCTCCTAAATTACATTCAGACTTGCTAGTTGGAAGGTTGTCAAGATTCTACAATAGGGAACACAAGAACTTCGTTGAGCTGAGGTTGGGAGTTACCTACTTCAACAATGGAAACACAAATGAGGTGATGCAGAGATCAGAGTCGGCAGGAGGCCACCTATACATAAATCATGGAGAAGGGCTATGATGGCGAAGTACCTAAATAGTATTCAGTTATTTCAGTTAAATGAAGATTAACAGAAATACATGCAACAAATAGCTAATATGCATACATCCCTACCCGTGTAGAATAAGGAATAATAATTTAAAGAATCATTTAACCTACATCAATGCTTGGTAGCAGATGCTACAAGATGCTACACTATAACTGTGGTTTTGCTTTTCTATATTGCTAACTATGATGATGCTAGAATATATATATATATATAAATAGTTCTGACTTATGACATTTAGGCGAATCTTATTCTTTAAGCTTTTCAGTAAAACCTGATTATCCTGGCTATGCCCTTGACTCCACTAATAATATTTGTCATTCTCCTAGGCAATGATTTACAAAGCTTGTTTATCACATGGATTTCAATTTTGTATTTTCAAAATAATTTATTGGAAATAAATATTACAATAATTAAAAAATTGATAAATTTACAAAATTCATTTAACACTGCATACATTATTACAATTTAAAGTAAATTTTTAAAATAATTGTATAAATCAATATTAAAATGATTAAGACAAATTATCTACCAATTCGCACAAAAAATTTAATGGGATTTACAGCCTACTTTATTCCAATCTAATGATGACACTCTAGAGATCTTGCTAAAATCCTATTAGCATTGCCTTGCATTAGTGCAATTGAGCGTGACTGCAAAAATCTAAAGGGAGCAATAGCTGACATATTTTTTGTGAATTTTCCGCTATTCTGCAAGGAGGCCCAGCTTCTGAAAAGTATTAATTGAAGTAGTAATTGAAAAATCTCTCTAGTGTTTCTAGGGCCAAGGGCACAAATAAATAACCTTCAGAATCACAATTATTAAAGTGTTTTGAGTATTTGCGATTTTCAGGTACTCCTAGAGCCCAGCCTGCATTAGATGCCGCATTTGAAATGGTTGAAATTTGCAGCAGACAGATGACAGTTAAGGCTAGTGCAGCAGATTTACTTGCAAATTAAACAGGAATGAAATGAAAACATCTACAGGTTTAGCCTGAGACCCATGAATTAGATCTCATTGCTTTTTGGCTGGAGATTAGAATGCAAAGCTGCAATTGAATATACAGGGTCCGGCAAAAAATCCTCCCTGATTTCAATAGGCAGAAATTGCAAGTTTTTGCATAAACTAGTTTTTGGTTTTTTCCAAAAAATTATTTCACTTTATTACTGAAATAATATATTACGCTTTTAAAGATTATTATTATCTCTCTGATTCAAACATTTGTTATTTTACAGGTTGAAGATTGCACAATGCTAAAGTTCATCACTCAGAGCAATTGTGTAATGCATGCTTTTACATTTAGCACAAATTATACACAATTGATGAATATATAGCTATATTCCTACCTTTGTATACTATATCTTTGATTAATATTAATGCATGTTGAAATATACATCTATGCAAAATATAAAATGTTATACTCAAGTGTTGGGTTTTACATCTATGAATCATTTTCCTTAATACAGTGTTGCATAATTAAAACATTGTTTCAATGAACATGTCATAACTATATTAACAGAAGCAAATTTGCCCAAATCCTAGTGATCAAAAATGAAAACTTCATCAAAAAATTATTATGCTCAATTTAATATTGTCAAAAACATTTATTTTCCTCAATTATATCACTTTGCCCAAATCCTAGAAATCAAAAATAAAAACTTTGTCAAAAAATTAATTTGTTCAATTTTACTTTGTCAAAAATATTTCGTCCATTAGAATCACTTCATTTCCATGTGGCGAAGTGTAATAGGGTGTTATGAGAACTTCAGGGTGTCCTGTAGGGACCTCCTCTGTCCTTTACCTTACTACTAACATTTGGGCAACCATTATTTTGTAGGGATGCAGATGAAGTTCTTTATCCAGAATTCTCCTTTCTGACAATCCCAGGGCAGTTGCATGTTTAATTGCTGACTTTTTTGGAGACTGTTGGATGGAGGTTCTTACTCATGCCATGGTCTCTGGTGTTATTGCAGTACGAGGTCAGTCATTGGCTCACTTTTTAGTGCTGACCTGTTTTTCTAAAGTTTGACTCCCACAGTCTAATCATTTTCACATCAGGAACACTATCACATTGGCAAAGTTCGAATCGAATCTGAAAAGCTCGTTTAGTAGAAATCACAGAACTGCCATTTTTAATACACTCTTCCACAACAAACGCACGATGCTCACCATGCCAATACATGACGCACACTGACAATGGCACGTACGCCACTAAGCAGTGGCTTGCTCAAACTAAATGGCATCATATAGGCTACTCACAAATATAAGTAATTGTTCTGTATGTGTTTTATTCATTTTACAAATGCCTATTGAAATCAGGGAGGTTTTTTGCCGGACCCTGTACAATATTGCAAAGACGATCATGGCTACCAATTCTGTCATCATTAATGCTGCAAGTAAGAGCATGGTCTACATAAATATCCAAAGTATTATTCTGACAAGATGCGCATTTTCTAGATTCTGAATAGAGGGGCAGACATAAATGGCAACGAGCTATTGCCTGGTTTTCTGAGGGAAGATTGAGGCCAAATGTTTTCAGAGGAATAACAGTTAACCACGCCCCAGAAACCTCGACAATAAGAGAGCGCAATCTAGTTTGGTCCAAGTGATTTACTAAAAAATTCTTCGTTTTTTTGTGAAAAAGTGAATTGAAAAGCTTTATGGCTGCAGTTCTGAGGCAATTCTTCTGACCAAGTTATGGAAAAGAAAAGAGATAATTAGTGAAATACACCGAATTAGTAGTATCTGCATTGGTGAACTTTTCAACCAAATCTTGAGCGTTAAGAATAGAAACCAAATAAGCACAATAAGATGCTGGTCACAGGCACGACGTATATCAAAGCCTCCATTTTAATAGGGAAAGATGCTTAATTCCATGCAAAGTCAGGAGGTGGTGACCCAATGATGCATGAAGTGGCATCGCGTAAAGATTCTTCAAATTCCCTTAAAATAACCTCACTACTAGTAGAGGGAGGAATAGATCTGTGCATGGGTAAGCTTAATATTTTGAATTATTGGTAGTATTCCTCTTCTGTGATGCTCTCTAGCTCATCTAATGAAGGTGAGCTTATGAGATTTACATAGACGTTTAACAACTGAGTACAAAGGAAATCATTTATTTCAAAAACATGAGCTTATACTTAATACCTTTGGATCAAAGTGATTCGTTTTCTCATTACCTCCATTCGAAATTGAAATAAATAATCTGTGAGTTGATAACTAACATGCAGAGCAATTTTTTAAATTTATAAACAGCCCGCGCATAAATCTTCATTTGACCAGCTCACGAGTTATTGCTGGCTGGGTCAATCGGTTGCAGAGTGGCACACTGCAACAGACTTACAATGAATATTGATTGAAATATTACTTAAATCAGAACCAACTTATTGTACTAATCAAGTAATAATAATGTAGAATGTTAGGCGTTTCTCAACTCAAGAATATTTTTGTCGAATGGGCAGAAGAATTACAGCATTTAAACTAATTCTGAACTTCTTTGATTGTTGTTACTCTAAATAATTGCAAAAAACGAGATACATACATTGGGACTATTTGCGAAATTCACACTGTTGTGTGAAATTTTTAGTGAAAAGATAGTACCTTCAGAAATGTGAAGTATTGAATAGTAGAACATTTGTGCAATTGAACTTTCAAATTTCCTAACAGGTAAATTTCATTTAAGAATTGCATGACTAAATTTGTTTCATAAGGGAAATAACAACAATTTTGTACCAAACTAATATTTAAGTAGCATAATTTTGCAAATAAATTTTTTCATGTCTCCTGAATTTCTCATTGATAAATTGGAAATAGAGTAGGTATGGAAGAGTTCCATCAGTAAGAAATATTCATATGCAATAATAGGGAATTTTATTTTGATAGTAACTTGTACATATTCCAAAAATAATTTCATTTATAAAGGAAGCCAATAAAAAAAGCCAATTATTCAGGTTCGAGGCTTCTTCCAAATTGATACCAAACATTAAATGTTAAAATGTCTTTGCTAAGAAGCACAATGAGTTCAACAATACCAATGTTTGATTATTTTTTTAACTGAATTATTTTTACAAGCTGTTAACTGTGTTCAGAACACATTCCGTTTTACATTTTGCATAACTTCATGAAATTTAATAGTTCATTTAGATTTAATTGGTTGTATAAAGTAGATGTTCTGGAGGTTGCACATACTTAAATTAGTAAAAATCTTGAAAAAATACTTATTCTGCGTTTGAAGGTTCAAAATTAAAATTATCAAGAGATCCAAAACTATATATTTAAAAGTTTACAACTAAGTTTGAAATTACTTTAATTTTCGGAGATTGGCTAGCAATCGCAAGAACACGACAGGGTTCTTAATCTCCAAATCTTTTTGAATAAACTGCGGAGCAAATTCTGGACTAGATATCAAAAGCGTTTTCAGTTCTTTAATTGTTTCTCCGTCTAGTTCAGATAACGGCGTCGATAGGTCTGATGCTGTAACCGTCTTTAACCAGTCTTTTGTCTGGAGATTTGTCCAACTTTCACACTCAGAATGAGTTTCATTTTTTAGTGCTTTATTTACTAAATATTGCATGAATTCTACAATTGCTATAATTAATAAATATTATTTTTAACGCATTGACTGGAGCTCGGAAGGATTTGACTTTATTTAGGTAATTGAGCGTAGCTTGGGTTGAAACAAATATTTGATAAATATTCGTTTCATATAGTGTAGTTTAAAGTACTAGTACTCACTAATTTAGACAATCGTATTTAATTAGTACTAACTAAACATTATATTCAATTAAAGTCAATCATTTAAAACAGTAAAATATTCTTGCACGTTTTTGCAAAGAATTATGATTAAAATTTTGTATAAGCAAATTTAGTAAACGTTTTGTAATTATGCTAGGAAAAGCTTTTGTTGAATGCTTGGAGAGCGAACATTTTCAAAATATTTTATTGATTTACGATATAATCATAAACCAAAACCTACAAAATTCGGAATAATTGGAGCTAAAAATAAAAAAATATATATTTTTACATAATTATGTAGATTGATGCACTGCTCTGTTGTCAATTTGCAGTGTACTTCATATACTTCCATTTAAACTAGATGAATTCAAAAATATTGCTTATATATATAAATAAATAAACTAAAGTCAATTAATGAGCTGTATCTAATAACCAGCAAACATGGAATGAGATTATATTTTTTAATAAGTCAAATGTTTCTCCTCATTTAAAGCAAAAGTTAAAAAGATACTTGGAAGACAGCGCCACGAGTTTGAAAACCGAGGACAAAATCATCTCAACTTCAAAAACGTTTTCATCTGCTGGAAGAAGCAGCTACTGCAGCCAAATCTGTGTTTACCCTTCGATTAACTTACAATCAAGAAAGAAACTGCGAGGCAAATATACAAAAAGCATTGAACTTGGAAGACATGCCGATGTCATAGAATTGTGTATTCTTGTTTGATTGTGATATTAGTTTTTATAAAAAATTGTTTAAAATTTTTCACACGCCCTGATTGTCTATAATATACAATTGTATACACTAAATATGGCATTTCCGATGTAAACATCAGAATACGCATTACTATTCTATAGACTCAAATTGAATTTTCATAGACTCAAATTGAATTTTCTTAGACTCAAATTGAATTTTCTTAGACTCAAATTGAATTTTCTTAGACTCAAATTGAGCTTTAAGAGGTGTCGTGATAAAATGTGAATTCTTCGTTCAGCCCCAATATTTTCTTGGGAGTAAATTAGCTTATATTGATTTCGAAATGCATTTTTAACTCTAAAATATTTTGCATGCATTTGCTAAATTATTTATCTGTGGCACGAAAACGGATGAAAATTTCAACCAAATGAACTTCGTGCGATAAAAACGGACTTTCACATCGAACTTAACAACCTTCTAGCTGAAAATATGAGATGTTGCCAAAAGAGCGATTTTAGTTTACACAAAGAAAAACGTATCCTAAATTATGTGAAGTTGTACAAAATATGGTGGAATATAAGGTATTCATCTTAAGAATCATTTTAATTGAAAGTTCATTACATGCTTTACAACAAAGTGAAATAGCGCGATTTAAATAAGAAGGCTTAGTCAGCAATAAATAAATTTATTATTTCATTTTCTCACTAAAGTATTAACAGCAAATTTCACATGCGCGAAATTGAAGATATTTCTCAGATTATTAAATGAACCTAATTTCTTCCTATGACCCTCTCACACAAACTAAGGACGTGGGTTTTCCCCATCAAATCAATCCTTGATCTAATAATACTAATTTCTGAAGCTTACATTTAAAAAATAACAACGTAGATTAAACTTTAGCTTAACTAAATTTTTGAAATGTAACCTCTTAAATTAGAACTTAAGTAAATGTAGCAGTTTCTACACTTCAAAATTTTTCCCTACTGAATAATTCCGGGATTTTATTGAATGTCTTGTTAAATATAAGACTTAACAATAAATGAATCTTGCAATTTAAAAAATCCATCGCACTTATTAGATATGAGCATTTTCGCCCTGAAATTCTGCAAAAACTTTGGCAATAAACAAAAGACGCTTGCCAGTCTAAGTTCACAAACAATGCGTGAATAAAAAGTGCACAATGCAAACTATGCTCAAATAAAGGGGAAATATAGCTTAAAACTAGTGTGCAACATATAAAAAGCTAGTCAATTCATCATGCAATTGTCTATTTAAAATATTGGTAGTTAAAAATAGGGTTACCAACTTTCTGTTTAACTATTGCGGAACATATCAAAATTGATGCGGTAATGCAGAACAATGAAAATAGGTAGTCGAAATTGAAATGTTGATTTTTAATCTGCAAAAAATTCCGAAAACTACAAATACACAAAATTTATGGCCCTGATCCAACATTTTCTGTTATACAATTCATAATTTTCAGTATTTTGGGCAAAATTTGCAAATTAATAATTTTGAAATTTAAAATATACTTTTTGCTTTGCTATCAATATTTTTGGTACCAGTAATTTTCCTGAAGTAATGAAATACTCAGATATTAAATCATTTCCAAGATAGAAGATTACACAGTCATATGCCTCGCAAGCATGCAAAAATCCTGAGACAGTGAGAGAAATAGAAGTTCTACTGGAGAAAGAACGGAATGAACTCTATAAATCTGTTATCTATCGGTCAGGTCCAACTAAAATAAGTATAGAACAATTGCTTGGATTTTTTGCTAAAAATGTTGGATTATGGATTTTTTGTCAGTATTTTGTAAAAACTTTTATTTGGGTTTTTAAATAATCGACTTGTTCAAAATCAAAAGATGATTTCTAACCGAGTTGTAAATTTAATGACAAATCATTTTTCCAAAATGTTTACCAAAAGATGCATCTACTTGCAAACATTTTTTCAAAATGATGCATAATTTTCTCAAGCGTTCTTAAAAATTTGCCAAACAATGTCTAAGGGTGGGCCAAGCCAAAAGTTTTTCTAGGTTATTCTTACCAAAGGCCTAATTCTAAAAAAAATTTTGCAATATCTGTGATGTTTTCCTCAACAATTTTTAACTCGGGAACTAATAAAGATATTTAAAATTTGAAACTCAAAATAGAAAATTATCTTCTTTCGTTTTCGACTTTAATTCACGACCTGCCACGAAACCTTTCATGCTCGACTTTTTAAGGTCAATGCAATTGCTTATGGCGAGAACGTTTCAACTGTTAGCATAGGTTAATTTTGAAGAAAATTTCAGTAAAAATGATTATTGTGCATCTGAGAATTTTGAAGATGAAAACAGTACTGTTTCATTAAGTATTTAATGATTTGATCTTGTTCCCCCAATTATGGATGCAATTTCATTTCATCATAGATTTCTATTAAGATTCGTTAAAATAATGAAATTACACATGATACACCTGAAATTATTTCCGCTGTATCAAGTAATATTTTGCACTGGCGAACTTCATCATATTGTCATAGCAACCAAAATAGCTAAGTTTTACATTTGAAAACCCCTTTATCATGCGTAATAAGGCCAGTTGGATCAGCTACTTATGGATATTTGCTTTTTTACCAACAGAATGCAGAGATTCTTGACGCAAACACTAAGTTTACTTTGACAAATAAACTCAATACAGTGTCGAAATAGATGTCAATTCGTAAACTGAATTCTAATCATTTTACACAAGTTCATTAGTAGAAACAAATAAAAAACTAAGGGTCTTTTTAATGTTTGTAATAATAAGATGTGAAATACGAGCAAAATCCGCAAGTTTAACTTGTTGCTTAAATCTTTCAATAAACTTTTGAAAAATAAATGTCGATCGTTGATGTTGAGTAAATTGTTCTGTATAAAGGGAAAAAGACTGCTGTGTGATAGAACAATTCCCCGCAAGTCTGCAAGATGGGGTTATAACTTCTAAATGGAAAGCCTGGCAATATTCATAGAATAGAAACTTATCTTGCAAGGACTCCCATTCAGACCTAAAATATGCTGCTCTCAATGTTGAAACGTCTGATGCAGTTGTTTTAAGACTACTTAAATATCTTCCAGCATCAAAGATCTTTAAGGGATTTCTGGACAATTCCCTCAATTCTCCAAGTTTCCAAAGATATGACATCTGAGCGTGAAATGAAGCAGCGTGCCAGTGATTCACATGTTACACGAACTTGTCTCGCATAATCTATTCACCGGACACCAGTGGTATGATATCGCTGTATTGTGATGTTGAGTAATATATTGGCAGTGATCATTATCAGCCATGCACAGATATAACCAACGTAGTATGACAAGCAGTAATAGCTGAATACAAGAGGTTTATGGGCTTAGTCGATTAAGCGAACAGATACAGGGATGCTCATCGTACAGTTTGTTCTTTAATAATGCAAACAATTGAATATTTTAATCTATTTACGAACTAAATGGCATTAGTTGTGGGTATTCTTCAATCTTATCGATGTTGCATCAATCAATTTATGCTAAAGGCATTGCATTAAGCAAAGAAATGTGATTCGATTGTTTGAATTCATAGCTTCTATATGCTTTGATTTGACACATACCTATCCAAAGGGTGCGACCAAACAAGGAAGACCATCAGCAAATGTTGATGAAAAGTTTGAAAAAGAGTGGGGTTCCAAATACTGGTATAAATATACGAAAACTACGTTGGGATGGGCTTCATAATTGGCCCAAGTTTGATGAAAATCGAACAATGTGCAAATATTATTTCTTCTACTCCGTTAGTGAATACCTGATCAATGACATATTTAGTCTGCTTTTCTATTAGTGAATTGAAGAGCTGAATTAATAAATGACTGAGTGAAATCGGCCAAATGTTGCTGTTATTTATTCATTTGTTCCAGTTAGTTTTATAAAAGTTCATGGGCTTATTTAAAAATATTTGTTAAATATTTGTAAATAAATAAAATTAGTGCGGGGATGGCAGGACCTAGTAAATATGTATGGCCTTGTTATATATATATATATATATATATATATATATATATATTTATATATATATATACATAATTAAAGCAGTATTTAGTGTAAAAAAGTATTTTATAAGTCTCATTTTTCCTTTTTACAGTTGCAGTTCTTTACTTAATTGTCACAATTTTGTAGGTATTATCAATTTGGAAAATTGTTATTTTTGGTTAAGTAAGATATTCTTAGATGGTTATAGCTCAAGCAGTTTGATTTGATTAGCTAGTTTGTATACCCTACTATTGTATATAGATCGAACTCAATTAAATGTGAGCCCATTTTCTGGTTATGTAATATGTTTGGGATACGCGCAGGTAAAATGTGACTTCTACCAAAATTTCGGAACTTTAGGAGTCCAAAGCTAAAATCTATGGGGCCAAATTTTTCCAGAGTTTATTTTATAGAATGCGTAAAGAGTTTTTTAATAAAATGGCAAAAGCAATTTGATTTTAACAGATAGACATTTCTCATTTAATAGCTCCATCACTGTAACAATTGAACATAATCGGCCTAAATTTAGGGTTATTACATAATTATGTCGTATTTCATATTGAATGCATACCCAGTGTTAACAGAATATTGATAACAACCATTTTGAAATCATAACTACAATATTCATTATAAAAGGGTCACCTGAGGAGACCATGGGCGAAAAAGGGTAAAAAATGATAAAGTCCTATCCAGTCTTGATTTAGAAGGTCCAGTCCAGTTTTGGTCCGGGAAAAGAGACCACTCCCAGTTCTGATGCTTGCCCAAGTCTAGGCTAATATATTAAGTCCAAACCAAGCGCAGACTAAGACCGTATGAATTATAATATAATAATATATAAAATCACAAACAATAAAATAATCAGAATTTTAAGATCTGTATTGTTTGCAGACCCTCAATCTTCAGAGGTCCATTGAGTGTATCGATTTTATATTATTTTTACATACATTCTATGTTATTGTGACATCCAGGCCCCAACCCAAACACTATTGCAAATACAAAATGTATATATTTTCTAAACTTTTTTTGATGTAAAATCATATTGGAATGTGATTTAAACTACTTTGAAAACTATGCAATTAGCAATTTTTTTGAATAAATAATGATTATTTTATCATTTCATAACCACATTCTGAGCTATCCTGGCATCCTGGGATCAACCCAAACACTTTAGCAAATGCAGAATTTATATGATTCTAAAAGTTTTTAGATATGAAACCATATTAGAAAGTGATTCCGCCCAGTTTCAAATCAATTTCATAAGCAGTTTTTGAATAATTTGCGATTTCTTAGCTAACCCTAATCCTGTTCTACCCACTTTTAAGCAATAATGTATCTGTTTAACATATTCAGCCTTAACCCAGCAGTGCGCTATTGAAATAATATTCAGATCCTACAATTGGATCACTAGTTATTGAGTAATTATTTATTTTCTAGTATTACCTACCAAATTTCAAATCTAATTGTAGTATTGAGTACAGTTTTAGTAAAATTATTGAATTTTTTAAATTGTAGGGTTAGTCGCTAATTTATAGGGCTACATATACAAGGAAACAGGCAAAATGCAAAAATTTATTCAACCAATAACTTTAATTCTAAACTTATTTTACAATATCAAGTATCAACACTTTGAGAAATACAAATGATGTCAGTCGCATCTCACCCCATCTATATGACAGTTTTTTACTGTAAATGTGAATTTTAGCAGTTTTTTGGACGTTGTTGTGAATTGAGATTTCATAAACCTATAAAACAAAAACTATTTTCACATGGAGAAGCTCAGCGCGTACATTTTAATATATAACTCTAGTCCAGGTAGTAAATAGTTGCACAGAGCAATGATATTCCGAATTGAGTTAGTTGAAAGCAGTACTATAGCAATTCACAAGTTTTTTTAACAAAATTATTCATTACACAAAGAGTATATTATTGGGGAGACATCTCCAATGCTATGATGCAAATTTCCTTTTAGTTTTTTTATTTAATCTTTAATCCGCCCCCTCGCAAACATCCGAGGGGGCAAGTAACACATTCAATTTCTAATGTTTAATCGAATTGCCCCAATAGTATATATATATATATATATATACATTGTTTCATAAATTTAGCTTAAAGCACAATTCAGATACTGCATATATGTTTTAAGGACAGCACCTTGATTATGAGATANCGCAAACATCCGAGGGGGCAAGTAACACATTCAATTTCTAATGTTTAATCGAATTGCCCCAATAGCTAATATATATATATATATATATATATATATATATATAATGAATATATTGTGGATATCTCAAGAACTCTTGTTCAAATGAAGATAAAAATTTGATATCATGTGTAACTACTACTAGAGGAGCACTAATAAAAATTCGGACCTCTCTGTGTGATTATTGCTTCAATTTGAGCTTACAACTATGACATTTGATGAAATTCTACGAAAAGTGATCGAGATTATTAGATTTAAAATTTTTTTCTCGGCCTGTACTGGTCAGATATTAACATCCTATAAATCCTCGAAACACTATTTTCGATGCATCTAACTATGAAAACAGATTGCAAACATGTTTAAAACTCATTGAGCTATTAAACCCTAAATTCAGTCAGTGCGTGATTTTTTAGCCAATTGCAAAAAAATTGTTAATCTAATAATTCCGGACTTGAAAATTGGTACACAACATGTATTTTTGATGCGATTTAAGAATTTATTAAAAATAGAATTTTTCGCAATAAAGATTTAGCATAATTTTGATTAATAGCAACGGCTAAATACAGCAAAGTAGGCAAACTAATTTAAGATATGTTGAACAGAAAAAAACTGTCTTGTATTGTTTAACTAGGCATCCCTGGGTAGTAAGCATTTTAAATTTTGACTAGATCAGATTCACATTTTGGCCGCGCATGGCGCACGAATGGTCAATTGGAAATTAAAAGTTGATATTCTTGCCTTTAAATGAACCACTTGTGTGCTCTTAAACAAAATCGTACTTTAAATTAGAATTGTTGAATTTCTATTAAGCTGATGAAAGTTCACTATAAATTATAATTTTTATATACATGTACATCAATAGAAAAATCAATTATAAAATAAAAATTGAAATTGTATCATTCTTTGTATTAATGTTTATGTTAGTCACTGACTACCTGACTACCTTGTATGCTACAGGCCTGCGTCTTTGAATTGTATTTAATATTACGAAGTCTCTATAATTCGTGTAAAAATTAGAGCAGCTTCTAAATTTGAAAAATATATATATACCTACTTCAAGACGTCAAGAGGTTCGATTGGTTGGGCTAGAGTATCGACTTGGGTGGGCTATAGCCCGCCCAAGCCCACCTGTAGACTAACCCTTGTGTTAATCGTTTCTGTAAGAGAATTTTCCTTCGATTGTCTATTTTTGTGGATTCCACAAATCTTTGAAAAGAATTCTATTTTGCTAGTCTATTTTTGTGGATTCCACAAAACTTCGGAAGAGAATCTTATTTCAATTGTCTATTTCTGTGGATTCCGCAAAATCTTTGATATTTGCTCTTTCACTTGTAAAATATTTTTGTGGATTTCACAAAACTTCAGAAGAGAATTGTGTAACTTATTAATTATTTTTGTGGATTCCACAAAATATTTGAAGTTTTTCAAACTAACATATTAATACTAAAAATGGAAAATGTGATTTATTCTATGTTATCTGGCTCTATGTTATATATATATATATATAAAATATAAAATATATATATAAATATTCATATATTTATATGCTCGTTACATTGCATTGAATGAAAATGGCAGCAGTATTGAATTACGCAAAACTAAGAATATCAATATGATAACACATCATTAAGTGATTATCACCTAACTAAATCTCAAAATTGATATTTTATTCATAAAAGATGCTTTAAAATTTTATAAACTATCAAAAAGTTAAGCATAAACGGGATAATAATAAATTATTGAGAGGTAGGACAAAGTGATTAGTAAAAGCGAACCTCAATCAATTCGTGGACCTCAACAATTAATTAGGCTATATCGGTCAATTACTAATTATCAATACCTTGAAAGTCACTGGACAGGCAACACTACTGCCACTTAACTTTGTTTCAATTTCTGACTTTATGCTACCACGAAGTGCAAATGCCAAAATCCATTTAATGTGTAATAAATGAAATTGCCTAGTCTAATGGACTCTGGTGTTCACCAAATGATAATTGCTTCCGTTAGTAAGAAAGGTTTGGTCAGTTTAAAATCACTGTCAATTATTAATTATCAATAAATTAATCACAAAGTTTGTTTGAGATTATTCATAATGTGAACGTTTTCTATCTTAATTATTATGAAATTTTTAAACACCCTTAATAATTGCCTAGTAAATATGCACAAGTAAGCTTTCTTAACAATATATGTGCAAATATTTTTCATACCTGAGAGATGATGCCCATCAATTCACGTAAATATCTACCTAGATTTACTGTGCATCTGTCACCTAAAATGCTTAAATAGAACATGTCCTATGTCCACGCAGAAATGGACATGGGCCGGGCCTAATATTTATGTATTCGAACATTTTGCCAAATCTACATGAAAATAAGGTGAAATTTGAAAAAATAAGTAAGGGCGTTAGATGCACCCTACTGCAGTTGTGATTATCAGAATTTCATTACATTTTTCAACAACAAAAAATGTTATTGGTGCATAGTGTTATACAATCAAGAAAACATTTTTTCATTTTTCCTTAAGGGTAGTTGTATTCATTTCAGAAAAAAAGATTTTCTTTTTTCTTTATATAATGAAGATTATTAATTATGATACTCCAAAATTGAACAATAACAAATCACCAGTAGATTTCTTATCAGAAAATTTTAGAATGCTTATATGTGGTAAATCCAGATGGGGAAAAACTAATTTATTAATGGATATGATTTTAAGACCTCTTATATATTATGATAAATTATACATCTATACTCCA
>CABFPE010000930.1:104552-125630 GCA_900660155.1 Hofstenia miamia | reverse complement strand
TGTGAATGTGCTCTCCTTGGGGTGGGGGTTGTTTTGCTTGTGCCTGCTTTGGCACTACCTATTTTCCTTGTGTGTTTGGCATCTCTGAGTACAAGTAGTAGTGACTGGTTGATCAGTGTGACTCGTTGTCTTTCCCCTGCTCTATGTTTGGTATAGTTGTAGTTGTTGACTTGTAGCTGGCTGTAAACTATCTCTGCTTCCTTGCATGTTTTCTGCTATTCTGGTTGCTCTGGTTATTCATTGACTTTAAGTTTCAAGTTCAGAGGTTGAACTGATTCTTTTTTTTATCTATTCTTTAACTGTCATCATTGCCATGTAGCATCCGCCACCAAGCATTGATGTAGTTTAAATGATTCTTTAAATTATTATTCCCTATTCTACGCGGGTAGGGATGTATGCATATTAGCTATTTGTTGCATGTATTTCTGTTAATCTTCATTTAACTGAAATAACTGAATACTATTTAGGTACTTCGCCATCATAGCCCTTCTCCATGATTGATGTATAGGTGGCCTCTGGCCGACTCTGATCTCTGCATCACCTCATTTGTGTTTCCATTGTTGATGTAGGTAACTCCCAACCTCAGCTCAATGAAGTTCTTATGTGTTCCCTATAATAGCTCATTGTAGTTCTCAATGCTAATTGTAACTGAATTAAACTCAATTTGCACTGTGTATTCATGTCACTTCACAACATTGCAATGTCACTAGCTGCTTAATAATTATTACTTTAGCCATTACCAAAAATTATTGGCTTTGATTAAGTTAATTAAAATAAGTTATATAATAACTTGCAGCTTCCTACCTTACATTTAAATAACATAATACATGGTCAGTCTTTTATCAGTCTATTATAGGTCACCTAAGTCTAAAAGATAAAATATGTATAACCTATGGTAGCCTATCCAGCCCTTTTTTCACCAATGTTAATTATTGATTACATGTGAACAATCAAATCAATAGCCAGCTAAATGGAGAAAAACTCTTATTTATACACCTAACATAAATGCAGGTTCATGGTTTGGATCAAGGACACTTAAGTCACTCTTGATGTGTTCCCAAACCACTACTACTGTATTTACTGTTTAGCTTGACATTCTGTATAAATAAGCAAACTGATGTAACATCCTCTACCAGGCATTATCACTGTTGATCTACTGTTACTTTATAACATTACTGTTACTGCTTGACTAGTTTCTTCTGTTAACTTATGTAACCTAGAATTAACTGCTCACTTTTTAGGTGATGAAGCCATGTGGTAATCCCTATAACGATCTTCTGATGGGCATCTGCCTGAAGTGGATCTCCCCATCCAGTGTCACCATTCCATCCAATGCTTGAGCGCCACTTCTCAGCTCAATTGATATAGCTTATGTGTACCCTACATTAGCTCAGTGCTTACTCAAGACACGACACAATTCGACTTAAGCTCTATTGTGTGAAAGTGTTATATTTATTTGCAACCTGAATTGTTACTAGTTGTTCATTAAGTATTACATGTAGCCATTACCAAAATATATTGGCTTATTTAATAGATTCTGTTCAAACAACTTCCTAACCTACATTTATAATTTACTACATGTACGGTCACTTTATTGGTCAATTATAGGTCACTAATTTGGATTTAAAATAATATTAATATAATTCCTAGAGTTCAGTCATCCAACCATTTGCTGACAACTAATTATTTAATACATGTAGAAGTGAAATGCTAGTCGGCTAATTGAGAGAAAACCCCTACACCTAACATATGTGCACTTTCGTGATCTGGCACAGAGACCCTAGAATCGTTCTCTGTGATGTATCCAGACCACTACTAAACACCACTCAATTAGCTAGACATTGTACTAAATAATCAAACTTTTAATATGAAACAAAATAAGAATCCTGAATAAAATTCTTTATCAACTTCTTACAGGGTTTTTAATCTATTTATAGTATTTCCAAAAGAAGTACCTGTAGATTCAAATTTAAACTTTCTGCCAAGATGGCGGCTGAAAATAATGAAAGCATTGTTTAGTCAAAAAGTATTTTTATCAACAGACACAAATATCTCTTTTTTGACACATGTTGTTTCTTGGTTGCATATTACAAATAAATCTGAAATAACACTAATTGATTTAATTACAATATTTTTAATCAACTTATTTTTGATCTTAATCTCTTTTCTTGACGTTTGCAGCTTATGTATGATTTTGTTTGGATGATGCTACATCATTACACTAGTTGATTGGGTAATTCTTTAATGTTTTCCTTTTCTAGTGCACAATTTAGTTTAATTTTGTAATCCCATTGAAAAGTTATTTTAAATAATGCATGTGTATTTTTTGGTTTTTATATATTACTGATTATGTGTTTTACAATACACTGACAAATTTTACCCAATACCCAATTTTTGAGGGTATTCACAAAATGTTAATGGTTAATTATTTAAATGCAATTTTGTTTTTATATTTCCATTACTGATTATGTGTTTCATGCACATTACTATTTCCTCCTATACTGTGTTTATGCATATTTTTCTCATTCTGGTTTATATATTTTAAAATTCAAATGCGTGGCAAAAACAAAATTATTCCATCATTGAAAAATGATTTGTGTTTAATATTAAAATCTAAATTATTCTTTCCATGTTTTAAATTTTTTCAATTGATATTTCCCACTTTACTAATACATGGTCTATTTAGACCAAAGACACAATCCCAATATTTTTGTGGTTTTTGCACATACATGAGCCCCCACCCAAAACAAGTGAGGTCACACCTTTGTACAAGACATAAGTGAACAACAGTTAATTTTTGTTTGTTTTGTAAGACCTATTTCAGTAGTAAACCATCACTTTACAGACATATTGATAAAAACCATCCAAATGAAATTCCGTCAACTTCAGCTTTGAACACTAACAATAGCCATGAATTTACCATACAAAGATCAGAGAATGCATGTTGGGGTGCTTTTTCAAATTATTTATCCAAACATCTTAATTCAATTGATGTTTGTGAGGCGTTCTCAAACCATTACAAAGCAATACATGAGGTAATTTCAAATGAGGTTTCCATGCATTATTCCGCAAAAATTTACTTAACTTGTGAGGTGGAAATGGTGAAACCCGTGGAAAATGATGAAGAAAAGGTCGCCATTCTCCATCCTACATCATACCCCATATCAGTTTTTCAATCAGGACTAAGTGAAACTAATTTTTACAAATTAGTTGATGAAATTTCGAATTATATTTGTATTTATGCCACAAACGGGAGTGGGTTTATATTAAAAAATATCAATAGAGTTGGACTTTGTGTGTCTAAATACCAACCATCACGTGGAGGATCATACATTCCATTACCTGACCATCAAAAAAGAAACAATTTCCTTGTAAATCTGAAAACCAGTCAATCCAACTTGTGTTTTGTCTACAGTGTATTAGCTTGTCTCCACCCTGAAATTAAAAACTGGAGTGAAATTACGTCCCTATTGTTGGTAGTCTGGATATTGAAGTGATTTCCAGAAAGGTTGACAGCATGCAGCCTAATCCATCTACAAGCTATACTATACACAAAGTCAAGCAAATTCCATATGGTGTGTGTGTGGCAACAAGTAGTGTGGACAAATTATTAACATGTGAGATATATACTGGTGAACAATGTATGGAACATGGGTGGAATCATTTATGGAAATTGGCAAAACACTCCTATGAGATAAAGCAATGCCATTGTGAACTAATAATAACAGAGAAGCAGTGGAGAGTCATGTTGTCATCAGCAACAAGATGTGTATTTTGTAAACATTCATTTACACAAGAGGATGTTAAAGTCATTGATCATTGCCATTTTTCCAGAGAAATAAGAGGCGTCACACACAACAACTGTAATATTTTAATTCAAAGTCCACAATTTACACCAGTTTTTATGCATAATGGGTGCAAATATGATATGATATTCTGTTAAAAAGTTTGTGAATGAAAGATGGTGAGAAGATATCATGCATTCCATGCACATCATAGGTGATCTTATTGCTAAGTTTGATGGTGCCCATTGATGGATATAATGATAAACATGAAATTTACAAGCCCATATATGAGGAACTTAGATTTTTGGATAGTTACTGGTTCATAAGTGATAGTCTGTCAAACCTTACAAAAAATATTGGAGAAGACAAGTATAAATTTTTAAATGATGGTATGGGGAAACAAAAAGCAGAGGCGTTTTCCCATGGTAAAGGAACCTTTCCATACATGTGGTTTGACAGTTTCAAGAAATTTAATGAATTGAGCCTTCTGGATTTGGAGTACTGGAGGGACGAATTGACTGGTAAAATCCCAATAACCCAACAGGATATGGATTTCAAACATGACAACACATGGGTCTTGGGTGGGCGTGAAAATGTTAAGCAATTTCATAATAATTACTTGATTTCAGACATGTTATTACTATTGGATGTGATAAGAGAATTTCATTTGGAAAGTATGGAGACATATAAACTTGACCCCACCCACTTTTATACATTATCTAATTTCAGCTGGCATGCAATGTTAAAACACACTGGGGTATCACTTGATCCAATACACAATGAGATGGAATTTAATTTTATTCAAGGTGGCATTAGAGGAGGCATGTGTTCAATATTTTCTGATCAATATTTTAAGGCGAATAACCCACTATTGGAGGGTTATGACCCTGAGAAGGAGACATATTTCGGATTTTTCATAGATATGAATGGACTTTATAGTGGAACCATGAGTTTAAGCTTGCCTGTGGGTGGACTGAGGTAGTCTTCAGCAAAACTCAAAGAAATATTGTCCACACCTCAATAATCACAGACTGGGTACATGCTGGAGGGGATTGGGAATACCCAGAATATCTTCATGAAGAGCATTTTGATTTTCTGATGGCTCCTCATAAAATGAATGTTCAGGAAAAGCATCTGTCACCATACCAACTGGAAATAAAAAATAAATTAAAAATAACATTAGCACCCATACCCAAACTTGTGCAAACATTTTACAAAAAAGAAAATTACATTGTGCATTATGAAATCTGGAAATTCTATGTTGACCATGGTTTGAAAATCACAAAATTCCATAAAGCTCTGGAATTTAGACAAGCTCCATTTTTGAAATCATATATTGATTTAAACACCAACAAATGCAAAGCAGCATGAAATGATTTTGAGAAGGCATTCTATAAGTTAATGTAGAATGCTGTGTTTGGAAAGTGCATGGAAAATTTAAGAAAATGGGTAAATATAAAGTTTGCACATGATCTGAAATCCATGGAAAAGTTAATTAAAAAACCTGTATTAAATCATATAACAGGTTCAGGTTATGCTCTGACAAAATGATATTGAATGGAACTGGCTCAATTATATTGGGTTGGCTATACTTGATCTATCCAAGTTGTTAATGTTCAAATTCCATTATGAGGTTATGAAACCATCTTTTAAAAACAGAATCACATTATTGTATTCTGACATGGACTTGTTACTCTATAAAATTAAGACGGAAAATTTGTACACAGAGCTAGGGTAAATCTCACATCACTTTGACTTTTCAAATTATCCAATGTTGTCACCCCTATACTCTGATATGAATAAAAAAAGTGTACCTTAAAGTCAAGGACAAGTTGGCTGGGGGCGTATTAAACCATGTAGTTGCACTTAAAACAAAAGTATATTCTGTTGAATATACAAATGAAAGCCACAAGATATTGGAGAAGTCCAGCACAAAAGGTATGATCTGTTCTGTGAAGGAGATGATGAATTTTGAAGGCATATTGTGAAAAAACATGACTGGGATCTGCTCACACATACATTCAATTAGTGTGGAAATGTCAAATCATATAGCATTGTCATGCTATGACAATAAAAGCTATCTTTTAAATTAAATAGAAATGCTGCCATATGAACATAAAGGTAATAACAATTTCCATGTTTATAATGTTAAACTCTTGTTTAGATATTGAAACAATTAATTTGCCATCTACTAGTTCTAAACTAGTTGATGATGGAGTAAAATGCCTGCGCCTAGGTATATGGAAAATTATATTGTGTGTGTTATTAATTAGTGTTTTAGATTCTGATACCTAGTAATTCCCATTCATTCTCCCTCCTATGTTTTGCCCGCTTCAAGTCTTTGTATATGGCAATTTATTTTTAAAAAATTAAAATATTAAGTTTTACATTTAGATATTTCCAATGTTTTACCTCTGTTGTTTTTACATAATTGCTCCCTCATGATCCCTCCAACATGTTCAATGTGAATTTGTTAAATTTCCATATGTATGTTTTTGTAAACAATGTTACAAATTAATTCCATGTTTAGACAATTCCCTGCTTAATTGAATGCCTGACATAAAAAGTTTGCTTCATTCCCCATGTATGTGTGAAATTGTTAAATTTCCATGTGTATGTTTTTGTCAATGATGTTATAAATTAATGTTTTTGTTTTAGACAATTCTCCTTTTGATTGTCCGTGTACAATGTTTCCTCCATTCTCTGTGTCCATATGAATTTGTTAAATTTCTCCATGTATGTTTTTGTCAATAGTGTTACAAATTAATGTTTTTGTTTTAGACAATTCTCCATTTGAATAATTTGGTGCTGCTTGTCAAGAAGAAAATGTATTCACTCTGGTGCTCACCACATTTAATTTATCTTGGAAATGGTATAATATATTTTAATTGAATGATTATTTGCATATAATTTAGTTTCCACACTCTGCTGAATGATTCTCCATCAACCAAAAAAACCTGTTCTCTCCAGTGCTCACCATGTTTAATTTATCTTGAAAATGGTATAATATATTTTAATTGAATGATTATTTGTATATAATTTAGTTTCCACATGTGTTTAAAAAGAAAAAAGTTTTTCATCATCATCTGATGAAAGAATGCTTCTTTGATGCTAACAAATCTTATACAATAAATACAGTAGAAGAAATTAATTATATATATTTTGCAAAGGTTTATTTAGTTTTGCCAACTATACAAAAAAGTTCGCCATCACTGATGATTTGGTTTAAACATTCATTCTGTTGTTTTTCTATTGGTATAAGAAGAATTGTTCCTATCATATAAAACAATCTCCATTAATTACTCACTCAAAATGAGGTGATACAAACTAATGTGATTTTGATTTTAAATGTTATCTAGTATTTTTGTGGCTGTTAGCAGATCTCAATGTATTCTGTTCAGTGCAGTAAGTGGAATTACACCAATGTTAATCATGGGAGGCAATTAAATCAATCACAGGATGTATTATCCTTTATACTTGATAATATCAATTTCTCTGGCTTACAATAATATTGTGTTAATTTGATATTTAATATGTTGTCAAAAGAGAGTGTCTATTATTATTTGCATACACACATGGCGTAATTATTCCCCATTTAATTTTGTGGATGCATAACACTTATACCAATGCTTAGATATATTTTATTGGGTGTTGTGTGATTCTTGACTCTCTCATCAGATGAACAACTCTCATCAAAAATTATCTGTGCATTGGAAATGAAGATGGTGGTTGATGACAATATATGAACTCACATCAACATTGGTGATGATAAACTAATACAATAGACAAATTTAATAGTGTAATTTACCATCATTATAGGTTGAACGTGTATAATATACATGTTTTGTCTTGTTTTTAAAATGTGGGCTTTACCATGCTCACTTAAATATCTGGTTTTATATTTTGGAAATTGATTAATTTTGTTTTAACATGTAAACTAGACAAATGCATTGTTTACTAATGTCTATAAAAATTTTAACTGTTTTATTGTTATCAAATCTCTTTTTGTTTAATTTCCACATTTAATATTTTCCATGTGTATTAACAAAATAGTTTAAAATTAGTTTTGTTTTTTAACATGTACACTAGTCATTCATTTTTACTATTACTTATAAAAATTCTATGTGCTTTTATTAGAGTGGATTGTGATCTCTTTTTGTTTAATTTCTACAATTAATATTTTCCATCAATGGAAATACATTGAACTTATGAAAATTAATAATTGGTTGAAAAAAATGTGATATCATAAGTGTTAATGATGAATATTGACAAAAATGAAATACAGTTTTTTGTAAGTTTTCCCAAATTACATTGTATGTACAATCATCTGAAAATCATGGAAAAAGCAAAACATAATGTGTGATAATGAGGTATATTAACAAAATGAAATGTAATGTATGCAACAATTGTAATGTGTGATATAGCTGTGAATATTAACATGAAATGAAATTAGTCATTATACCAAAACAGTGTAAATTAAATTGGCACCAACATGTAAATGAATCACCACAAAATCAATTAAAAGTGTCATGAATCACTAATTGAAATCCATTAGTAGACACACTTAAAAATATCAAGTATGTGACTTCACTGAAAATCCATTAGTAAGCTGTCAATCAACATTTGTCAAGTATGTGAGTCATTAAAACCACTCCTCCAATATCAATGAATCAGCTAAGTGTTACAAAAACTTCAAAGTGTCCCATTGGGACAGGATCTGTTCTTCTATCACTACTTTCCACCTTCAGTTCTTTCAAATAATTGAATATTCTTTTGTTAATTGTCTTGTAAATTTGAATAGAAATTATGCATAGCCTCAACACTACATAATTGAGCATTTGATTGCTTAATAAATTGCAAAATTTTGTTTTCATTGTTTGCAAGATTTTTTTCAAAATGATCTTCTATTTGTTATTTGTTAATAGCATCCTTTTCCTGTTCACCATCATGAACATTTATAATTTTCTTGTTGTGCTTATTTAAATCTCTATTAAAAAGATTATGCCCTGATATATCTAACTTATTATTTTCAATTTGATTTATTTTGTATTTTATGAGTTTAACATCTGTTTCTATGTTATTATTGTAGTGTAGCATCATCCACATAAATCTGAAATAAGCTGCAAAACGTTGAGCAGAATGGATTAAGATTGAAGAAAAGATGATTAGAAATATTGTAATCAAATCAATTAGAATAATTTAGATTTATTTGTATTATGCAACTAAGAAACAACATGTGTCAAAAAAGAGAGATTAGTATCAGTCAATAAAAACACTTTTGACTAAACGAGAGGGCGAAGTCGCTTTCATTATTTTTAGCCGCCATCTTGGCAGAAGTTTAAATTTGAATCGACAGGTACTTTTCTGAATTTACTATAAATAGATTAAAACCATTGTAAGAAGTTGATAAAGAACTTTACTTGGAATTCTTATTTTGTTCTACTTTAATGGTTTGAATATTTAATATGATGTCAAGCTAATCAAGCTGTGTTTAGTAGTGGTCTGGATCCATCACAGAAAACGATTCTAGGGTCCCTGTGCCAGATCACAAAAGTGCACATAAGTTAGGTATAGGGGTTTTCTCTCAATTAGCCAACTAGCATTTCCTTACTACATGTGCTAAAATAATTGATTGTCAACAAACAGTTCAATGACCAAAACTTAGGAAATATATTAATACTGTTTTAGATCTATATTAACGACCCATAAATGACTGATAAAGTGCCTTACATGTATTAAGTTATAAATGTAAGTTAGGAAGTTGTTTGAACCAAATATATTTAAATAAGCCAATATATTTCGGTAATGGCTACTTGTAATAGTTAATGAACAACTAGTAACAAGTTAGGTTGCAAATAGATAGAACACTTTTACAAAATAGAGTTTAAGTTGAGTTGGGCCGTGCTTTGAGTATGCACTGAGCTAGGATTGCGTACACATAAACTGTATCAATTGAGCTGAGATGTGGTACTCAATCAAATGGATGAAGTGGTGAAACTGGATGTGGAGATCAGCTTCAGGCAAATGCCCATCAAAGATCATTGGAGAAATTACTGCATCACTTTGTCACCTAGTTACACAAGTTAATGGAAGCAGTAAGTCAAGCAGTATGTAACAAGTAAATCCTTACCCACAGTAACACAACTAATGTTACACAGTAACAGTAGATATATAGTGACAATGCCTGGTAGAGGATTTTACATGGTGACCATGACAGCCAAGAACAGCAACTCTAAAGAAGAAACATTCATTGGAACTACCCACAGACAACAACAAAAGCTACAAGTGAAAGTGGAAAAAAGCAACAAACAGTTACATGAACAAACAACCAATTAATAGAGAGAGATACCCAAAACCAAACAAAAGCACTTCACTAGGATCCT
Source organism: Hofstenia miamia (assembly GCA_900660155.1). Classification (NCBI taxonomy): domain Eukaryota; kingdom Metazoa; phylum Xenacoelomorpha; order Acoela; family Hofsteniidae; genus Hofstenia; species Hofstenia miamia. The sequence continues at coordinate 115,462 of CABFPE010000930.1, read as the reverse complement.
GTAATCATGATCAAGAGGATGAAAGACCACTACAAACCAGAAAGAAAAAATGACAAAAGGAAGCGTGAAGAAAACAGCAATTAAGGCAGTAACTCCCAGAACTATATGATCATCACCATATTTTGGTGAAAACTCAGCTAAAGACACGGAATTACAATCCCTCAGTTTACCCCCAGAAACAAACCCTCCAGATACAAACCCATCAGATATAATGGATATGCTAAGGAAGAGCCAGGAAAATGAAGCACTCCTAAAACATGAAATAGAACAATTAACTAAGAAAGTCAAAGAGATGGAACGACAAAGCAAAACAATATTGACAGAGATCCGATTAAATATGGAGATGCAGCTAGATGAACAAAGCCAATTATTCCAAAATGAGATCAAAACCCTCACCCACCAATTGTTGGAGTCCAATAAAGGGTTTTTAGAGCAAAACCAACAATGGCAAGAGAGAAATCAAGAACTGGAGAGAACAAACAGGCAACTAATCAAGGACAACGACCTACAGGCAGGAGAATTAGAACAGCTGAAAGACAAATTAAGATTATTACAGCTAACAGAAGAGGAAAATAGGAGCAGCATGCAAACCCATGAAATAGAATTTCATTCCAGAAAGGAAAGCAAACTGCAGGCACCACATATACCAACCCACAAAGAAGTGACATACAAAGAATCAGACGAAGATTCAGACCTCAAGAAACAGAAAATCATAAATGAAATCACAAAAGCAGTGACTACACAACTGCAAAAAGAGGATGCCATAAAAAACCACAGGAAAACTAAATACGAGGACTCAATCTTACCACAATTGACAGCCAGCAATATGATACCTTGCAAAGTGACACTACCCAAATTCAACCAAAGGGTAGATGGTTATAATCCATAATTTGCTAAATGGCTACAAATGTTTGAATTGATGATGGCAGAGCAAAAAGTGAGCCAACAGGCAGCAGCAGCAAAACTCCCATTATACTTAACAGGGGCAGCTTCCCAACACTACTTGCTCTGGGATGCAGAAACAAAAAGTAACTACCAATTACTAATTGGAGATTTTATGAACTACAATGAGAACAAAAGCTTTAAAAATCAATACTGAATCATTCTAAATGTGATGAAGATGAAAGAAACCAATGACATTTGAAATTACATGCAAAAAGTTGAATGATTGTTAATGCTCAGTTCAAGAGAAAACAGATATTCTAAATATGATTTGTTCTCACACATTTGTAAGGGGATGCCTGAAAGCATCAGAACACAGTTTGAAATCAAATGTGATGTTGATGATAAGTTGGAAAGAATGATTGGAAAGGTGGTTGGCATACAAGCAACCATTGAAAACAACGCCCAGATATACAAAAAAGCTGCATAGCATAGAGAGGGACAGACTTGGAGAAACAACCTTAAACCACACACCCCCAATAAAGCCTATATGGAAACAAAACAAGAAAAGATAATAAAAGTGAAAGGAAAAGATGGGAAGACTAGAAAAGTAAAGGAGAAAGACGTCAAATGTTATGGTTGTGGACAGAAAGGACATAAAAAACCAGACTGCCCAAAACAGATAAATGTAATTGGTGATGAAGAGGCTTAGTATGATGAAGAGGATGTACTAAAAACAGAAGACCAAATCAATGAAGTATTGACAACCAACAAGGAGTTGGAAAACTAAGAGAAGCTCTAACTCAACAACTGTGCATTGATAATGTTCCTGACAAACCTTGACATAATGAATATGATAACAATAGCCATTAATGGAGTAATGACGAAAGCAACAATCAACACTGGAGCAGCAATGTCCATAATTACCAATGAATGTGCCATGAAGTTGGGATTCAAACAGGAAGACTTGAAAAGTTGCAATAAGAGAATAATTAATGCATCAGGGGATTATATTGATATGAAAGGAATGATAAATGTAGTACAAATGACAATCATGAATACAACTTTTGAACAATCTTTGGTGGTGGTGGACACACATAATAATTCATTGCCATACAAAGTCATATTAGGCAATGATTTTTTGACAAAAAATGGATGTGTCATTAACTATGCTAACAGAACCATAAAAGTAAAAGAAGAAGAGATGGAGATTGAAGAAGAACAAAGGAAGCAAAAAACAATTACATTTCAACTGCAAGAAGACATCCACCTACAGCCGCATCAATGGAAGATGCACACAAGTGAGACAGAGGACACTATAACAGCTAACATAATGCTGTATGACAACAAAGACATCAACACCAAATGAGTATCAATGCCGTCTAGTGTCTGTATGATAAAACACAGAAAGGGAAGAATACCAATCCTCAATGCTATGAACCAGAATGTCAATTTGAAAAGATCTCAAATAAAAATAAATGGGAAATACATCAAAACTAACATCAGACTCATCTGGAAGGCAATTGAAGATGACGATGGAGCGAGTAATTTGCATGGTCAATTCAAGGACTTGCAAAGGAAAACGGATAGTACTACACATGGCCAACTCAAGGGCGAGTGGACAAACACCATCAAAGTCATGAGTACTCCCAAAACACCAGCAAGCTTTCATTGGTACATAAGGAAGGTACAAAAAAATAAGAAACATAGAATGGAGGAAGGGGTCGACGCCTATATTGATGACATCATAGTGACAAGCGACACAATCCAAGAGCATCTGGAGAAATTGGAAAGAACGTTAACAATCCTAGAAAATGTGGGACTTTGTATTAATGGAAATAAGTGTGATATTCTCAAAGAGAAAATAGTGTTCCTTGGACGAACAATAGAAAAGGGAATATGCATGAAGGACAATGCCAGAGAAATGATCCGAAAAATAGAAAAACCAAACAACTATTATGGAACTTTTATTCTAAATATAGCTGGCAAGACGGCAAAGATGACCAAATTGATGAGAAAATCAGTTGTATTTGTATGGACTTGGCAGGAGCAGGAGGAACTGGACAATATCAAAGAAGAACTGGCGAAATTACCCTCCCTCAACACACTGGACTACAATGAAAAATTCATATTAGATTGCGACGTGAGCAAAGTAGCAATCTGAGCAATGTTGGGGCAAATAAAAAACGGAAAAGAAGTACCCATCCAGTTTTTTAGCCACAAACTGAGGGCAAGCAAAGAAAACTAGGGCTCTACTAAGGTAGAGATGCTCGCATTGATTGAGAGTATCAAAAAATTTCGACACTTCCTCATCTGTAGAGAATTCAGAGTATGAACAGACAACAGCAAATTGGCCTGGTTAAAAAAGTTCTCTGGGGATAAGTCTGGAATAGTGTCATGGTGGATCAAGTACCTAAACAAGTTCACATTCACAATCAAACATAGGAAGGGCACATTGCATAACAACGTGGATTTCTGGACCTCATTGCCAGAATCCCAGAGAGATGCAGTGAAAACAGACAGAGAGAAAAAGCAATTCCAGTTCCTGCCACACACTGAGTACAAAAGACTGCCAGAAATAAACGTGGACAAAAAAGGTCAAGCAGTACTACCCATACTAATGAGGGAAGAGATATCCAAACAATAAATAGTAGATAAACAAAGAGATGACATAATCCTTGGTGAAATCATAAAAAAGATAGGGGAACCTTGGACAACACTATCCAAAATAACAGCAGGATATTACAAACGCTATAAATGAAAAATCAACAGGAAGAGATTATTATATGTCGAAGCTAGTAATAACCGGATTGTGATTCCTGATTACTTCAAAAGAGAACTAATACAAAAATTACATGAGAAAGGTCATTTGGGAATTACACAGATGGAGAAGACGTTCAATGCAAGATTCATAATGACAGCTGTGAGGAAAAATCATTGAGGATATCATTAATAAGTGCACAACATGCCTCCTTAATAATAAACAACACTTTCTGACACAAAGAGCGCCATTAGAAAAAATTATCACAACTCAACCTAATGAAATAGTCCACATAGACCTGGAAATACTATTGAAGAACACAGAAGGCTACCAATATCTACTAGTAATGGTAGACAATTTTACTAAGTATGCAAGGATGGTCCCAATACAGAATACCACAGCAGTATGCAAGTATGGAAGGAATACAGAATACCACAGCAGAACTAGTATTAAAGGAATGGATACTGCAACTAGGACCAATGGAAACAATTATAACAGACAAGGGGCCCCAATTCGAGAGTGGACTTTTCCAGGAAATGGCAAAGCTCTTGGAGATCACAAGGAAGCAAACAACCGCATATCACCCACAGGCCAATGGAGCAGTGGAGCAACTCAATTGAACACTAATCAAGCTAATCAGAGTAGCAACAACAAGGATAGGGGGAAACAGATGGAGAGAAGTCATTGAAATGATTGAATACTATTACAACACCTCGGTGCACACAACAACTGGAGTCTCACCATTCAAGGTGATGTTCAGAAGAGAAGCGCTAACCCCACTTTCAATTCAATACACCAACTACAGTGGAAATTTGGACAACAAATACGTAAAACAACTGAAGGACCAAATCACAGGGATTCACAAAACAATGTGCCACAACATAAAAAAATCAGCAGTGAGACAGCAACACAATTACAATAAAAAAATCTACAGTCACGCACACACAAAGTAGGAGATAATTATATGCATTTACAGTGATTAAACTGACAGACACAAACCAAGTCCGGAAGTTGAAAACAGTATGGTCCGGCCCCCACACGATAACACAAACACTACCAAACAATGAATACATGTGGAGATCAGCTTCAGGCAGATGCCCATCAAAGATCATTGGATAGATTACCGCATGGTTTCATCACCTAAATAGTGAATGATTAATTCCAGTTTACATAAGTTAACAGAAGCAACAAGTCAAGCAGTATGTAACAAGTAAATCCTTACCTGCAGTAACACAACAATTGTTATACTGTAACAATAGATATACAGTGACAATGCCTAATAGAGGATATTACAGTAAACTTCTTGATAAGAATGTATAGCTTCAGGTATTCCATTATTATTAAATTCCATTTATATAAGGAAAAAAGAAAATATATTCTTTAAACATTTGAATTTCACTACAGTTAGCTGTTAACCTTTTAGAAAATAGTTTTAATATATTCTTCCTTTTTATATCTCTCACACTTTCTTTTGAAAAGATCATTAAGTATTGAGAAATAATCTCTGCCCATGCATCTTTCATATATAAACCAAATACAATGGTATCCACATAATAAACTAGAACTTTGTTGATACTGTGCACTGTTGTACACAATATTATCCTTAACATCTCGAAATATTGAAAAAATACTTTGAAATGGAGGTAGGCCAAAACTATCAAAATACTCAAGATTGACAGAGCCAAACTCCTTAAAGTTAATTCAATTCCCTGTGCATACTTTGGTATCCTTAAAGGTAATTGCATTCACTGTGGATACTTTGGTATCCTTAAAATAATAAAATGCTATCCAATGTGTGCCAGTATTTAAAGATTGGTCTAAATTACAAACATAAAATCCAAAACCCAAATTTTTCAAAGTATTTCTAAAAAAGATCCCCTTAAAGTTTTTAATATTCTTCATAAATTGTAAAATGTCATAATTTGAAAAGGGATTACTAAAGTTTAAACTGAATAGTTTTTTTTATCTGCATTCCCTTTCCTTTAGGTGTATTTAATAGCATTCCTTTCCCTTTTGAATCTGGAGGTCCAATTTTCATTCCATTTACTTCAGGTGTATTTAATTGCATACCTTCTCCTGGAATTGCTTGTTTTAAACCCTTTTCAAATAATTTATTGACTGAATTTCTTCCCAAGGCTCCCATTGCACCAATAACTAGTGGTGCTACTGCATACTTTCCAATTAATGGAACAGCTGCCATAAGTAAGGGGCCCAAAGCACCACCATTTTTTTTCATTGCATTAAGTTGTGTTGTAGAAATTTTAATATCACAAGCTTTATTTATTTTCTTAGCTTTTTCTAATTGGTTTATTTGTCTTTCTGTTAAAAGATATGGAAGGGAAGTACCTTGGCTAGTTTTACTAACCCTTAAAGTTATAGGACTTGAATTTTTAATACTTTTTCCAATTTATTTATTTGACCATTAGTTAAGTTTAGGTTATAATTTTTATATTCTGTCATTTGTATATAAAGAAAAAAGAAAATATTTTTCCAAAACTATTTTTCCTTAAAATGTTAAAGTAGTTTGATTTGATGTTGTATTTACAGATATGTCTTGTTCATACATAATCAATGCATAGAATTTAAATGGATCTGCAGGAGCACCTTGTAAATTATATCTAAATCTAATTTCATTGATAGCATTTTGAGATGTATTTTTTCATTTAGATAAATCAAATACAATTATTCCATAATTCTCCCTAAAATCAGAAGGTTTAATAAATGTACCTGTTGAAAAATCATTGACACCATTATATCTAACAAATCCTGTATATAGTCTTGGAAACTCACTAGAAGGATAAATCCCTACTTGTGGATATAAATGATCATTTCTTAATTCTAACTGACATGAAGAAATTTCAGTAGAATTAAAGCTATCAAAGTCTTTGATCATTAATTTTATCTTCAGTGATGGTATAGATGAAAACATATCTAGGTTTTTGAATTGCTTATTCTAAATATGCCTGATTGTTGATTTATAGGATTAGATTCTTCTAATGTGTTTCTTATATACACCCATTTATTAGTTATAAAACTATTCAAATACATCTTTCTTCCACTAAGATTGATAGCTAATTGTGGTACAAAGAGACGAAAATTGAGTGACAACTAGTTTTCCATTTCCAGCTGGACTAAATAATACATTGTCATCTTTTGCTAATTCAAGATTTATTTGAACCTTGCCTGCAGATAAGATACTATGTCTTAGACCTCTGAAAAAATCAACTTTACTGAGATAAAAAATTGTATTAATTTCATTTCATTTTTTAGAAGTTCTATCTTATCAATTTTGTCCTTGTAGAAGAATTCATTTTGTGCAGTGTTCAAATATGAATCTAAATACTCAAGAATGTTGTGTAATTGGGCGACTTTTAAAAAAATTGTAAGATTTGTAATAGAAGTATTATAGTATTCCACAAATACTCTTTTAAAAAGTGAGTAGACATCACCACTAATGGTAACATTATCTGCTGTAACAAATCCTGTGTTATCAAGTTTAACTATTTTAAATTTCACATCTATATAAGCATTAAACCAATCATAAGGTATTATGTCTGTAGAATTATAGACTGTAAACTTATAATTGTTTTTATTTTGAATATTGCCTGCTGCAGGAATTATAATTAGAGTCAGGAGATCAAATCTAATGTGTTCATTTCTTTCTAGAATTGTTGGATTTCTGAAATCAGTCATTTCTACTATATAAGGAAAAAGAAAATCATTTTTCCCAGGAAAGTTCCTTTCCCTTAAAGGAAAAAGAAATTAATTTTGCAATAGTTTTAAAAACCGTGTCCTTATATTGTCAAACTTCTGGAGCTCATTCTTGGAAAACCTTTTTAACAACATTTGTATCTGCATACCCTTTTGTTCATTTGGATTTTCTAACTTTTTATTGTTGCTTGTTACTTGTGAATTAACCTTTAAGGGGGAAGTTCCTTTCCCAGTGGGTAAATTTGTTTCCCTTAAGGGGAGAGCATTCTCTCACTGTGTGTTACTAAAATTAACCTTTAAATAGTTTTCATAAGTTTTCTTATATTTAGTCATGTCTATATAAGGAAAAAATAAAGTCGTTTTTCTGCAATTTTAAAAATTATTTTATTTGATTAAAAGTACTAATTGAACATGATTATCATTTAAATTAATAATTTGATTTTGACTATCAGTAATGTATATTCTTATTTCTCTTATTTCATTTGTGTTGATTTTGTTGAATAATTTGTGCAAAGGTTGTTTTTTAAATGGATAACTTGATACTAAATCATTTGTAGGAAAAGTAAATACTATATCACTAGAATTTCCATTATATATGCTATCACTTATCAGAGAACAATGAATTAAAATGTTATCAATTCCTTTTGTAATGTTAGGAACATGATCTGAAATTTTACTCTCAGTTAACATCAATTTAAAATTACTCAAATAAAATTAATTATTAAAGTCATTAACAAAACCTAGTAGTTACCAAATTCTTTATCAAATTTTAACCACATTTTAGGACCTAAGAAAATAAATACCTTATAAGTATTCTCATTAAAAATAATTTCAATATGTTTATCTGTAGTTTCTATTGATTTATGACCATTTGCTACCATTTCATTGTTTATATATGCTGATATATCTTTGTACTGATAAATACCATCAGGAAACGTAACTTGTGTCCATGTAAGACCCTCATCATGGGAATATTCAATTTTTTGTTCTTATCTCCTCAGAAATATTGTACCAAGAGTATGACATATTTATTTGATCTAAGCAAATATAATGTGGTTGTGTGTGAAATCTTATGGGATTTACACATTTTACTGTGAAATCAGAAGGTTTACCTACAACATTTTCATAATTTGAATTTAGAAATAGAGGAATTTCAGTCATATCTACTATATAAAGAAAACAGAAAATCTTTTTTCCCAGGAAAGCAGAGAACACAGCTCTCCTTAAGAAAATTAATTTTGTAATTTATTGTAAAACTTCTTAACATCATATTTAATAATAGCTTTCAGTCTTAATAATTAATCAATTAACTGAATAATTTCATTATAAATTTGAGCACTATCATTTCCAGCATTCTTAGAAGAAGTAAGTAATTCTAAGCAATCCATTAATTATGATGGATCATTGTAGTAGAAAACACTTTGACCCTTAATTTTTTGATTTTTCTGATTGCCTGTAACTCCACCAAGTTTTACCAGATTCCTAAATACTCTCTTAGACTTTTCAGTGTATTTATCTTGTTTTTTATTATATCTCTTTGTTAAAAGATCTATAAAGGATTGATCAATTGGTTCAGAAATAATTGGTTTTCCATAAGGCATACCATTTTGATCTACATAGTAAGCTTCCAAAATATATTCTCTATATAATTTATCCAAATCTATAAATGTAAGTCCAAAAGATTTCTTTTTCTTTTTAATTGCAGGAAGAGTATCTCTACCCTTAAGTCCTTTTCCTTGAATATTTCCATCCAAAGATTCATGAGAGTCAACCAATTGAGTATTTTCTTTTATAAATTTTATAAAATTTCTATATTTATCTAATTCTTTCCCATGTCTTACTAAGGCATTGTAATTTGCAGTATTTTCATCATGTTTATCAACAATTTCATTATATTTACCAATAATTTCATTATAATGTGCTTGTTTATCATATGTTAACTTTGTTTTTTCTGCAAATTCTCTTATTACAAGTTCTAACTTATCATTATTCTTTTCCAATATTTTATTTCCTTTGATTAAACTTGTCTTTTTTCTACCATTATCTTTTATAATTTCATCTATATGTTTAATTATTTTTTCTCTTTCAGAATCATTGATTGTTTTAAGTTCATTTGGTAAAATTAAGGTATATTTATTTAGAACATCTATATCAAAATTGGTTTCAAGTTGTGGAGCCTTTGCTCCTGTTTCTCCAAGAGAACTCTCATCTCCAAGAGAACTTTCATCTTCTAACTGTTGTAGATTATTAAGATTATATGGCTTCCAATCCTCTATTGCATCTTGTAATTGCCTTTGATTTTTTCTCATTTGAACTAATTCATTTGTTTGATCCCTTAGATTTTCTTTAATGACATTTGTTTGATCTTTTAATAGATCTCCTTGATCTGAAATAGTTTTTGTAATAGGTTTGTATGTTTCTTGTAAGTTGTACTGAACTTCATTTTGTTGGTTAATGTAGTCACGTTTTTGTTGTAAAATCTTTTTTTCTTGCTTACTGACTTCATCTTCAAGATTTACTAGTTTTCTATATTCATCATAATCCATTGTTATATAATTATTTTAGAAAATATTTTTCATGCAATACAGGACATATAGTTCCTTTGCTAATGCAATACAGGACATGTTGTCCCTTAACTCCTAAAATAAAGGACACTTTGCTGTGTACTCATTACAAAGTTTCATTAAAGTTTTTATGTACTGTCTTCTTTTCTTTGTTCACAAAAAGAAAGTCATAATTAGACAAACTTTCAAAAAGGTCTGGATTAAAAGAATTATCCTTAGCAATTGAATTTTTATCAGTATAATCAACAGGAGTGTATAAAACCATGTGCATGCAATTTGTCCTTATTTTCTTTGGAATATGATTGTGAAATATATATTGCTGATATGTTCTGATGACGACCATCAGTGAAATGATTTGCAATTTTATTCTGTGTCTTTTCTGGGGCATTTACAAGGTCATCAAAGATAACTATTTTTCTACCTGTAGTTGAATATTCATTAGTGTTTTTTAGAAATTCTTGTGGTAATATTTCCAAAACATTATAACCTACATTATCTGATATTCTTTCTATTATCTTAATTAGATTTTGGATTTTTTCTTGATGAAAATTTGGAGTATAGATGCATAATTTATCATAATATATAAGAGGTCTTAAAGTCATATCCATTAATAAATTAGTTTTTCCACATCCTGATTTTCCACATATAAGCATTCTAAAGTCTTCTGGTAAGAAATCTACTGGTGATTTGTCATTTTATACTTTTTGAGTATCATAATTAATAATCTTCATTATATAAAGAAAAAACAAAATATTTTTTAAGGAGAAGTAGAACTTCTCTGTTGTGAAATTAATTTCACTTCTTATTTTATAAAGATGACAACTAATTTAACTTACTGTGTTAAAGAAAAAAGATTAACAGGTTCCACTACAGACTCAGGACAATTACTTGCAACAAAAAATGGACAAAATATGCTGAAATCAATTTGCAGCAATTGTGGAAGTAAAAAGACACAATTTGTAAGAAGTAATGCTTCTTATAGTGGACAAACA
>CABFPE010000930.1:85410-103307 GCA_900660155.1 Hofstenia miamia | reverse complement strand
TATATATATATATATATATTAGTTGCTGAATAATTTTATAAGTGCTAATCGTTTCTGTAGGAGAATTATATTTTGATTGTCTATTTTTGTGGATTCCATAAAATCTATCTCTGTCGAGAATTATATTTTGCTAGTCTAGTTTTTTGGATTCTACAAAACTTTGGAAGAGAATTTTATTTCGATTGTCTAGTTTTGTGATTTCCACAAAATTTCACGAGAATTGTTTAACTTCTTAATTATTTTTGTGGAATCCACAAAATATTTGAAGTATTTGAAACTCAAATATTATTAATAAAAATGGAAAATGTGATTTATTCCATTTTTATGTGACTAAGATCTTCAAATATTGGGTTGTTCGGAAAGTTCCCGCCATTTGTATGTATGTGACTCATGCTTATATTATTTTATTTAATATTGGCCTAAACCAATCAAATTACGTGTGCATGTTGTAATAAATTTATTGTAGTCGCGTTTCAGTCTTTTAACCTGTCTCTTATACACATCGAAAATCTACTGCAATTTACCTATCAAAGCCCTATATGCACTGTTGTATGCTCTACAACTTCAAAAGCGGACTGAATGCCACGGAATCAGCTCAATGCATCAATGAAGCATTTGGTGAGGACACTGTTGCTGTGAGAGAATGGTTTTCCCGCTTTCACGCTGGCGACACCAATCTCGAAGATAAGCCTCGGTCAGGTCGTCCATCTGATTTTGATAATGACAGCGTCAACATCTGGTTCAAACCGACCCACAAATAACGACGCGTGAGCTTGCTGAAGCCTTAGGAGAGATATCCAAGTCTACCGTGTTTGAATACCTGAAGAATATAGGCTTCACGTCAAAGTTGTCAAAGTGGGTACCCCACCAGTTGACCGACGCCCAACACCAACGTCGCTGTGAGGCTGCTGTTACTCTGCTCTCCTTCAGTCGTCACAACAACTAGCTGCCTTCAATTGTTACTGGTGACGAGAAGTGGGTGCTGTACACAAATATTATGCGAAAGCGTACTTGGTGTGAAGGAGATTTTGTCCCAAAAGCCACTGCCAAACCTGGACTTCACCTCAGAAATGTGATGCTGTCGGTTTGGTGGGACTGCGAAGGAGTGATCTTGTTTGAGCTGTTTCCACCCAACACCAGCATTACTGTTGACCTCTACTGCGACCAACTTGACCGTTTGGCCACTCAGATCCAACAGAAGCGCCAGCGACATGGCCCTGTTCGCTTCCTGCATGACAACGCCAGGCCACACACTGCAATCCGCAGCCGCCAGAAACTGCTTGACTTGGGCTGGAAAGTTCTTACTCACCCGTCATACATCCCAGACCTGGCGCCTTCCTATTATTATTTATTCTTGTCCATGAGCAACGCCCTGCGCAACAAGACATTTAAGTATGAAGACGCGATTAAGCAGTGGCTGAAGGAATCTTCGCTTCAAAGCCCACATCCTTCTACAGGAATAGGATCATGCGTCTGCCTGAAAAATGGCAAAAGGTTATCGACTTTGACGGCCATTATTTCGACTGAATATATTCTTTGTAGTTATTTGTCTACTTAATAAATATATAGTTGTTACAAACTTTATTAATTGAATAAAACTTTTCGACTAAATATATTTTTCTTACGGCGGGACATTTCCGAACAACCAAATAGATATGTTCTAAATAACAAATATGTTTTAATTCAATTAGTTTCCAAAATACAAGGAAAATTTCTCGATAAATAGAACCTTTGCGAAATACAATATAGCTATTTGCTCTATCATATTACTATAACTTTTCTTTTTATGCATTACACATTTTTGCAAGTGCTTCAACATTTCATGCAGTCTAAGATTTGATTCATTTTCAAAATATACAGAACTCTAATAAGTATATATTAAGCTTGACAAGTAGAAATTATATAGTTATATACTTACGATAAAATTATAGTATATCAATATATATATCTATATTTTGCTAAAATTATTATATCCTATTGGTTAACATTATTTTTAATATATAATTTTAATTTCTAAATTTTTTATTTCATCATAATATTGAAAATAAAAATAATGATAACAGTAATATTATTATTATATGCAGTGGCAAGAAATGAAATACAATTATTTCTTTAATTATAAACTCAGGATGTAAAAAAACTTAGCTTTGAAATTTTTCCAATTATTGCATACATACAATATACTCAAGAAACAAATTTCCAATAATTCTCTTGTTTATACTTTAAGGATCTTGAAGTATTCATTCCTTTTAAAGTAACTAAGAGAAACTTTAAAGTATTAGATGGGTTTTCAAAACATGGATCTGCTTTATAGTGATTTAAAGATTCTTTAAATTAAATATTGCTCTCCACATCTTTAATTTTTTAAAGTTGCTTGAGGATATATTAAGATACTAAATGATGTCTAAAAATCCATAACTCTCTTTACAATTCTTAATATGTTTGTAATATCCTCATATTGCATTGTATAAATTTTCTTTAACTGCCTTTTGGATTTAGAACTGATATCTTAAACTGTTTGTATGAAATTATATACAATTATCTATGTGCAAGCACATATATATGCAGTTCTACAACAACTAAATAACTGGGCGAAACATAAATTATTACAACAGGGACCTTGTTATCATTACTTTTCAGCTTACTTATAAGTCATATTTTGCCCGGGCCCCGCGTAGGCTAAGGCCGGCCCTGTATGAATATTTACAATGCATTAACAAAACTAGCACTTTGAAGAGAATGAAATATGCATGTATGCAACAGTCTAACGCTGCAACTCTAATCAATAAGGTAGTGCTTCATGTCAACTTATCTAATGAAATCTTTGCTACTATACATAAGTAGAAGCGAAAATTATGTAGGGCCTTTCCATGGAATTGATCTATTGCATTACAATTTTTTATTACAATTTCCGTAAAATTTGATTCACACTCATGCAAACCAAACCTTAATTAAAATTTGGTAATTATTAAATATTTAGAGCTGTAGTGGGCTTAGAATGATTCAGAATCAAATTTTGTCACAGAAGCACGGTTTGATGTGCGATTCACAAATGTGAACCTGTGGTTATTTTCTATGGGACTATATTTACATTAACATTCATGTGCAAACTGACTTTTCAACCAACCGAATTTATTAAATTCGGCTCGACTGGTTTACTTTTGAGTATTTTCGGCTCGGTTGGACTCGACACATAGATCCATTCAATGACACTCGTTTTAGATCAATATTTTTATTAAAATATTGCGCTTTCAGAATTTTTTACAAAGCTCTTCCAATTATTTAATAAACATTTTAAAATAAGATTCTAGAAAAAGCTATTTTGAACAGGAGCATGCGCAGGATTTTCTAATGGGACATCTTCGTCATTACCCAATGTCAGGGCGAAGTCCTGCAAAATTTTTTGGAAAATATTGAAAAAATAGACCCTAAAAATGCATTTCTCGATTATAGATTTTCAATTATTCAATCGTTTTTATTTATCCAGTCTAAATCAAATTTGAAAACCTGCCGGTTTATATTTCCCCATGTCCGCCCCCTTGCGTACGTCACTGATTTTGAATGAAAAAATAAGGACAATCTGCATAAACAAATTCCAAATCAGTACCAGCTATAAATTTGTTTGGCTTAATAAAGGCTCGTTGTATGTCCAATGCAGAGCATAACCTCGGCTCGTTGACAAATTTGTGTGTGAATCAAGAGCAAAGCAATAATTGCTAAGAATTTTGCACTTTGGTAACTATCAAAAGTAATATTGAGAAATGATTGTAGTTATTTCTCTAGTAATTTTTTCAGATAAAGTCATTCCAAAGTAATAGACAGGTTTGTAGAATAAGAAAGTATACCTTCAATACTCAGTCTGTGTATCTTGCATAGAGGTCATGGTTGGTTCGTAGACTTTTTTGTTTTGAAGGAAAATTACGGGGGAAATCTTATATTTCTTCACGGTGTGAAGGATTCTGGCGCGTATTTAGTTGCTACAGGAAAAAATATAGGCACACTTTCATGCAAAGATTTAAGCTTAAATCCCAAAATTAGACATCTATCAAATGAGGAGTTCATCAGTATGATATTAGAAAGCGATGCTTTTCGAAGAAGAGTTCGGCCAATACCTTTCAACAACCATTACATATCAAATTGTTTCCCTCATTGTAAACAATTAAGTGTATCAGACTAATTTTACTCAATTTTCTATTTAATGCTCAATTTACCATTAAAATATATTATTTATAGTTATTAAAAGTTCGCTATCTATTGTTCTAACACGCTGTAATTACAAGGTTAATTCGCTTCACTGGGTGGCTTGTTCATATAACTCCAATAAGAGCCATTACTAATTGAATGCTAATTGATTGCTTATTGGTTAGTTCAACTAGCTTCTAGTTATCAAATAAACAACTGAATCTAAAAAATTTTACTAAATTTCAGGCTGTGTATGCAAATTTGTAGGTGATTTGAAAATCGTTCCTTGTTATTGAAAACAAAATCAACCTACTCATTTGTTACATTAATATACTTTAAGGATACAAACTAAAGTTTTCATATAATTTTAGCGATATTTAAAAGTTGCTTTCAAGCATTTGACTGGAATTTGCAAAATCGTTAAAATTTAAGTTGGTGACTTTTAAATGATCCGCCGGCGCCACAAACTTTGACTTTGCGTACGGTATCCCTCAACGAGATTCATATAGTTTTCATTCAGAAATCAAAACATTTCGGGGTCGTTGTAGTTCCCATGGACATTACACCGTCTCATTATGTGAACACTAGGTATGGAAAGAATTTGAATGTTGTCATAAAAATAAAGAAATCGGATTTCTGATTGAAACAAAATCATATTTGCATATATTTCAGGCATAAGAATAAATTTTAACATTGAATGAGTTTGACCAGAGCCATACATGTGTACATGCAAGTCTTTGAGATTTCTTGAAATTGTAAAATTTTTTGATTGTTGGTTATGGTTGGCAAATGAATAGCCATTGATATCTTTAGTAGGCCATTGATTATACAACAATACTTCCTATTTTGACTCGTAGTATTACAAAAAATGAAATTCTGATATACATTGAAAATATTGTTAGAAAGCAAAAAATAACAGAACTTATAAAAAAGAGATCATGTTTTGTAGAAATTTAGCCCCTATGCTGAAATAGCTCTGAATTTGTATGCCGTAATTGCCCGTAAATTCAGTATAATTGTTTGAGTAGTATATTGTGCAGCTGTATTGATCTAATAACAAAGGAATTTTTAATTGAAAACGGGTTAGCCAGAATCCGTTCGAATCCCTACGTCCCATCACTGGATATAGTACAATGCTTTACTATCTTTTACTGAATACACTAACCCTAACCCAAAAATCTAAGTTAATATCTAAAAAGCAACTTTGTTGCTTTAGTGCAAACTGCGTTACAATTACTTCTGCTAAGCAGTAGGTATGTAAACCACTTGATTTTTATTAACTATAAAATAATTAATACAAAATAAAGTATCAAGACACTAAATGAGAGACTTCTTTTGGGCAAACTTATTGACAGAAATATCTACGTTTATGTGATTCAACTTTCATCACTTGTAAGCTCAACCTTCTTTGATTGGATATTTTTGAACATAAATAACATTGAACGTGTCTTAGAAATGAAAAACATCTCATTGGAAACACTGGCTATAGGAAAAACGATTTCCAAAATATTTTGCACCTACACAATACGAGCTTGTCTGATTTACTGCTACTACTTGCTTCAACCATTAAAATCGCATAAAAATATACCCACTCCCAATTTTCTTATATAAATGTAATAGAATCAACTATTGAAGGCAAAGCAAAGTGCTATAAAGATGTAGATTTAGGCAGGAAAATAAAGGTTATTAATGATGATCTGTCCTGGACAATCGGTGTTAATTATAGTAATTCATATGATGGGAAGGGATTCCTTTTATGTTTGCGTGCTAAAGAGTGTAAATTTGGTTTTAACCAATTTATGTATGAGTTTATTTGCCAGACCATTTGAATCGAAAGTGCAATTTGGAGGAGATGTTCTTTCTTATTTTAATACACGACATAGTTTGTTAAATTGCATTTTGCATGTAATTGCAGCAAATTTTGCATGGAATTATTCTCTTCCTTCTACATTTTAGACATTTGTGTCTAGATTTAGAGGGGGCCATGGCACCCTTAAATGACGCCAATGAATATAATGTCCTTTATAGAATAATTAACGCATTAAATATTACATTAATACAACACGCTGAATAGCAAAAATGTAATATTTAGTAAAATTTATTGCCACGCATTGATGAATCTTGAATGCGCATGGTAGATAGAAACATGCAGGTATTATTATAATAACGCAATTGAACACTTTATCATTATTATTATATATTTTGAATATCGTTCATTGCTATCCTTTATATTAACACAATTGGATTAAAAAAATTATGCTAACAATGGCATATGACCAACCTATCGGGACTGTGCATGCAATAACCATTCCCAAGGATAAAGTGAAAAAAACTTAAGAGAATTTTTGGTATTTATGTGTTGATAAGCAAATGTTACCATTTCATTTAATTCCTATTTGTTGTAATAATGTACAGCTTTTTATATATTTTTGAATTATTTGTCTAAAATAATAAACGTTCAATCATTTGATCATTACATATTTATATATTTATTAATATAGAATTAATATCTGATTTATGAATGAATTATTATTAAGTTTATTGGTGCTAAAGCATATGATCTCTAATTTTTAAAAGTGTTGAAATGGAACATGTACACCTTCAGTTGCAGACAACCGAATGAACATATTTACAAACAGAAAACCGGGAGTGTTAGCAAAATGATTTGAATGCTGAGCACATGGTTTAGGTTTTTACATATATTTTACATTGTTTGCTAAGTATTTTGGATAAACGCAAAAAAATACAGTTGATCAAGTTTCTACGTATGACCTGCGAAATTCATTTTGCGATTGTTGGGTTTTTTGCCCAATGTCATCCTCGCAATATGTTTTACTTGTCCACGAAGTTCTTTAAGATACTCCACACGTTTGGTAGCCAATGCAGAATTTAAATGTGGTTTTCAGACATGAATTTTTTTTCACGTGAGTGTGAGAGGCCGCGCAATCTTGCTCCAATATCCCGTAGTTGTTGTATAATGCAATTGCATATGGAACTAATTCTAGAACATGACAGTGCTCCCCATACAATGACTTTTGGACAAAATTTTCAAGAATTTTTCATAGGCCATTCCTGTTGACTACTTCACTAAGCCTTGCCTTTTTCGATGCAGCTGAAAACTACACTAGAGGCGTACGCACGATCTTCTGACGGGGGACATTTTATCATTACACAAAATTTTCTGATTTATCCAGTCAAAATCAAATTTGAAAACCTGACGGGGGACATTTCACAATGTACCTTGCGGAATCCCCTGACTACACTCATTTGAGAGATAAGCCTACTAAAGCTCTAGTTTCGTTAAGTCCGCAAAACTCCGTCGGTTTTCGTTGTACAAATCTTTGATATTTGGTACAATTTTTGGCAGTTTCTTCTTTATACCCTACCTAGCCAATAGTCGATGCACTGCTAAATGGCGAACAAGAATTTTAGTCCTTTCTGGGAGCTTTTTAGCTATGTCTCTTTCAGAGAAAATCAAATTTTTCAAAACTAATTCCGTCAATTCTTGCTTTTCATGTCTCGAAATTTTGGGAGGAAGGCTATTTCTAGCCTTTTCTTTGAGTCTTTGGCATGCCTGATTCTGAATCATGAGTGACTTTATGATACAGAATTTGAACTGTGTCTCGTTTGTTCTTAATTACTAAATTAAACATTAGCAAAAACTGGTACTTTAGTGGCTTATTTTTAAACACCCTAATTTAATTACCATCTGGGAGTGTGGATTATGCTAGATTTAAAAATATGTATCACTCATTTTACAAAACAATAGTAAGACTTATATTTGCTTCTTGGTTCAATATATTTACAAATTATATGTATTTCGATGAGTTTAAATTATTGTTTTTTTTCAACACTATAACAACATAAATTGTGAACTTGAAAATTAACTCAAGTCTCTGTGCAGATGTAGGTGCAAACTCATTAATTATATAGTTAATAGAATTAGACAATTCTGTTCTCAATATGACATTAAATACACAAAACATTTATCCGAATTTTTGAACAATTATTCAGCCTATTGAAACTTTAGAATTCTTGGGTTATTGACACATATATTAACGAATATGCGCCCATGTAATGATGAAAATTTTGTGTTAAAAATTATTCTTGTTCCGAAGTATTTGAACATATTAAACACATTTCAATGAAAATTTCGTTTTCTTTATAAAACTTTCACATTCTCAAGGTACTATTTATCAGAGAATTGGGGGTCTAAAGTCGATTGCAACAACACCTAACTTCTGTAATTTTTTTATTTTGAGAGACCCCCCCATACCCTGCGAAAACATCAGATTTTAAAAAATTACGGGATTAATACAAATAGATTATTATTGTTTTAGAATTTCGCACTGTATAAGACTAATAGCTATCCCCAAATTAAAATTAGTTGATTTGTAGTATTAGAATATTGCAATTGTCACCCCACTTCTGGCGATACTGCTTTCAGTGTTTTGTGTATTATTGCGTTACAATGGCGGATTTAAGGGGGGGGATATGGGACTGCAGTCCCCCCATGAGGAAGCAAAATAGAGTTTAGCTATTAGGTTAATGTGTGCAACCTTAGTAAAAAATGTTGGAAAGTTCCAAATGAGTCCAAAATTTTTACATTTCAGTTGCAAATCGATCCACAAGTTAGGTAATTTAGGCAAAATATTTGCAAATTTTTACTGAAATTTACCAAAACTTTCCAATTTTTCATCAAATAATCTTAGACATGCTCAAGAATGTTTTGGTCAATCCTATATTATGCATTTCAAATAACATCCACTAAACTTTGGTACTCAATAAATTCTATGAACCTGACAACTGTTTCCACAGTATATATAAATGTTAATTTAGACACATTGTTGTTGAAAGATGTGTCCACGAGGAGGGGGGGCTTGTCTTCCTACTTTTCTAAAAAATTCCATAGCCCTCTACGTAAAAAGTACAGGTCGTAGTTATCTTATGAGAAATTTTAAAACATCCTCACTTTGTAGAAATAAGCGAATCCTAGAAAAATACATACCTATGAGCTGTTTCAGTTTTTAAATTTTAACGTATTTCTACCAAGTTTGTAAAAAATTTCTGAAATTTTAAAGATTATTTTGCATAAATTGTTCAGTTTTTGTAAAAAAAATTACCTTTTTTAAATAAAATCTTATTCTTATTGTTTTGTTTTAGAAGGTAGAAGGTTCGGTCCCAAGCCTGTAATAATGCAACTTTATTCCTACTATAATAATCACCTAAGATTATTCAATTCTTAAATTACTGATTTGCTAATAACCCGGGGTTTCAAAATTCAGTAAAATTGTTTGTTTTTTCTCTCCAGATTTCACAAAACAATTATTGTGGCATAGTCAATAGAGTCCACGAGACTGGTGGAAGTCGAGGATAGCAAGCACATGAAACAGGATCAGTACTAGACCGAGACCAACTTTTCAATTTCAACTGAGACTGTAGATTTCACATTCAAAATATTCAGCTATCTTCAATTCCATGATTAGATAAATGCAATAATGTAACGTATGTTTAGCATCCCCATAGGAATTCTTGTTATCCACTGTCAGTAGTAACATCAATACTGCAATAATTATCTTTAGAAAAATCTTACTACTTCTCAAATATCAATAGGAAGTGTTTGCTCACTTTAGAAAGGCCAGACAGCTTATCAAAGAAGTTTTGTTGCATAGAAATAATGTTCCTAAGCAGTAAATTTAAGATCTGAGTTTTAGATTAATAGTAAGTATCAGTACTTAAATATGTGTCAATATTTCTGCAACATCCATTCTCCGATTTAAATGATTTTTTCCATTTTTCAGTAATCTTTTTCAACTAAACCAAAATTAGTAGTAAAACTAAATTTTAAAACTTTCAGCTAAAAAGTACACATGACACATTTAAATGAAGTGGCAAAACTTTTAGAAAAGCTCAGTGAAATGATATGATGCAGGTGCTACATCTCTAACAGAGTAGACATATACACTAGCAAAGTTCTATGAGCTATATTAGTTAATTAATTGTATGCTTTATGCAAATATGTAATGATTAAATCTCTGATATATTATAAAAATTTAGTACATTGTATAGATAATAAATGAATTAAGACATTAACAGACAGAACATTACAGGCACTTTGTCCAGTTGTTATTCCCAAGCAGAACCATAAATACGTATATATATATTTTTTTTTAAAATTAGAAAAAACAGTGCATATTCTTTTATATGCTATTATTAAAGTTAGCTTGATTATACTTGGGTTTAATTAATGCTCACAATGATACACTAAATTTTCAAATTATCAATGTAGGCAAAACTACACAACAATTGATTGAGGATTTTTTGCGATTTATTGGCCGGTAAAAAAATTGATATTGTCTAAATGGGGCAAAGTTTAGGATCAACACTGAACATATGATACTTTTAGATGTATATTATTACCAGGATAAAATAGCAACAGTACTTGATAGAACATGATTTTGAAATTAAGCACACAATCCAGGTGCAAAAGAGTTGTTACTTCATCAGTTCTAAAAGTAGTTATGTAATGATTCAAAATCTCATAAAGAAATATTAACAGTTTTTCACAATTCTGGTAATTTTAGTTTGAAAAGATTAAGGAAAATATTCTACAAGCAAGATACAAACGTCTACTTTTAAGAAAAATGCCAAGTTATGTAATTGCTAATTGTGATGCATGTATCAAAATGATCAACAAAATTATAAGTATTAAAAGGACAATTGCCTCAGAACACGTTACCTTGAAAATGTTTTTGAATTTATATTGGCGGTTTCAATTTTTTAGAGCTAAAATTTTAAAACGGAGGATCTAGTATTTTTGTAATTACAATTATATGCTTTTGATTTTGGTCATCAAATGTATTCACATTTATACTCATTGGCATTTGTGAGATTGTAATTAAGCCTTTGCAGCATATTTACAAGTTAAACTTGATGCCTGAAATTATTCTAAGACTCTAAATTTAACACAAGTCAAGTTTGACGGTAAAAATGAATCCCCATTTGAAGGTATATTTAAGAGTTCTCAGTGGGGCTACAACATCCTTTTTCCTGCCATCAAAATAAATTAGATCTATTTGAATTTATTAGATAGAAATTTTGTATTATAATATATTGAAGGTAATTATAGAAGAGATATAATAGTCTACCAGCTATCAGGAGCGGGCAATTAGGGCCTGCTAGCCCTTTGGAAAATTCCAAGAAAGATCGGTAAATTTACTGGCCAAAATGTTACATGGAAAGAAAGGAATATTTTGCCTAGTTTGGGAGATAATCCTATAAAAATCTAAAGTTTAACCATCTTCTGCATAGTGCATTACGGGAACACACTGAAGAATTGTAATTATTCATAAGCAAATAATTACATGCAATACACGACAAAATCTTATCTTACTTGCCCACACACAGTGCTAACCGATGATATGTTGCTAAAAATATTCTGTAGCAAGAGAAACTGTATTTCTAATAAAATTTCTGTGTTTCAGTGATTACCTCAGAATTTCGTATTCAACCATAGCTATCATAACGTTGAATTCAAGCAGCGCCTCATAAAAAACATGGGACGAAAAGCTTGTTTCTAAATTTTATTGTTTCTTAAATAACCGCTTCTAAATAGTATCCAACACTTTTGTAATTAGCTAAACTAGGTTTGTTCCATTTGGCAACACTATGCAAAATGAAGGCCTTTGAAATTATAAGTTGAATTTATTATGTAGTATTTCTGATTTGATTTCACTATTCTATGGCAGGATGAAGGCACATATGTAGTATTTCTTGTCGATTTGAATCATAACAAGAACGTTTACGTTAAGTGAGCTATTGACACTGATTGAGAACA
The DNA here is from genome assembly GCA_900660155.1 of Hofstenia miamia. NCBI lineage: Eukaryota > Metazoa > Xenacoelomorpha > Acoela > Hofsteniidae > Hofstenia > Hofstenia miamia. The sequence continues at coordinate 91,288 of CABFPE010000930.1, read as the reverse complement.
AGGTAGACTCTCTTCATTTTTACAATTAACTAAATGTTATAATCTGTACTGTATTTTTAATGCTTAAATTTGCATGATGCTGCCATATGGCAACAAACTAAAAAAGATAGTTAGAAGTACAATATTAGTATAATGAGTTTGTAAAGTTTTAGAAGTTCGCTTGAATTTCTAAAATAAGCATTTAAATATTTTTTTCACTTTACTAAAAACTCATGCTGAAATGGTTAAAAAGACTTTATTCTTTCAGAAAGCTTCAATTATTGCAATTAGAGTATTAATGGAATTTCTTTCCCTGCAATATCTCATTAATTTAGTTGTTCTGCTTTTTGATTGTGTTTTTTCTCACAATTTTAAATGGAACTAAGTAATAATATATTGGACGTATAAAACGGAAACTTAATCTGCTGGATTGAAAATTTTAAAGAACTAAAGGAATTTGAACACTGACGGCTTTTCTAATATTGGATAATACACTGAAAACAACTGTGGAAGATTTTGGTTGCAAACACATTTTAGCAAACTTTTGTGACAAGTTCATAAATTTTCTTTACATGTCAATGACTGGTGAAAAAATGTACATCCTAACACTACCTCACAATAGCGACCATTGCCTACAGAATATTTTTATACATTTTCATAGCTGAAACAGATCGATCCATAATTCAAACAGTCGATATTTATTTAAATTTGTGCTACACCAATGTTATTTTTAAATAAAAAATAAAAACTTTCTATTTGAAAAAACCCTATATACAGATTTTAATTGATCCACAAGTACAAAATAGTAGTAAGAAATACTAAACGCATTAAAACATTGCTATTCTTTCATCCCAAAGGCCACCCTCCACAATAAAAACCCTGAACCTGGATATGAAATCATTTATTAGAATATTTTTCATTCAAGATTAGACTAATTAACAATTTAATACCTCTTAAAGTAACGCTAAAATGATTTCTGAAAAAGGAAATATCTTTTAAAAAAGAGATTGTTACTTTATGTAAATTACTATAGAATCTTGTGATATAAAAATCCATTTTAGGATATTTTATAAACGTCATTTGTTGTGATGCTTTATATTTCTGTATTACTTTCTCGGCGCCACACTCCTAAATGTAAATGTCAAAAAAATTGAAAAAATGAACAAACATCAAAGCAGGGATTACATGGAAAATAAATTCATAAAAATGAACACTCTGATCCTTGCTAAAAATATGAAATATAACATTATCAATGTCTCAGGCTGATGCTATAATATTCTTAAAATCGCTGAATAAAAGTTTTAATATAATCTTCAATTGAAAAAAACATAGTTCTTTGAGTGAGTTCGTATTTGTACTAAAGTTACTATTTCAAGTTTCAGAAAATTTAGGAGACAATTTACTATAGGCTTCCTCATTCCAAGTTGAATTAGAATTTTGATTGCAAATAGGACAAGTTTTACTCTCATCAATAAAGCAGTTTCTGAAACAAATGAAGTGGAACATGTGAGAACATTGTAAGCATATGATGTCATCAATATCGTCAATGAAGATTTCCTCACAAAGATTACAGCGCTGGCTGTGAATAACTTTGGCTGGAGAAGAAATTTGTTTTTGTAATAGTCTAAACATTTAGAAATTATCTCGCATACAATATAAAATATATTATATTAAGATTACAAATTAAATAGATACGGCATAATTGCAAAAAGAAATCATACATTTCATGTTTAATAAATTTCAACTTTCTTAAAGTTCAAAAACTTGAAATGTTGCAAAGGCCTGCCTGATAATTTGAGGATTCGCAAAGGACTTTTCCAGGCTTACCTTATAACTATGTGCCACAATTTGCAATATAAACAAGAACTTTCAATGTTTAAAATATTAAAAGATTAGAAGCTTTGATAATGGAATCCAAAACTCAGAACTGAACTGTCAATATTAGGACTGTCGCCCACTTAATAGATTTAGCAGTTTTTAAAAGTTCCATGTTATTAATATAAATAAAATAAATATATGACATAACCATTCCAGGTGACATTTAGAAATCATCAACTTGTATTTAGAAATAATAAATTTACAATTAGAAAACAAATACAATTAGAAATTGTCAATAAATATTTAGAAGTAAAAAATACTTTTAGAGCTAAGTATTCATCATTCAAAAATCGTCAACATTAAAATAGAAATGAAAAGCAACATTTAGAATTTGTCAAAGGAACCAGCAACAATCAATTCACATTTAATAATAAAAACTGACAATCAAAATTCGTCAATTAACATTCAAAAATCAGTAATTAACATTCAGAAAAAGTGCATATACTTATTTCACATTTAAAATATGTGAACATTGCATCACTAAACCAAATAGTAAAATGAAAAACAGTAACTAAAACCCCAATGATCAACAATATACTATGTATGTATTTCATTAGAAATTTAATAAGTGATAATATAATAAAAAAGAGAAATCACTGGAGGCATGGGTGTCAATAACTTTGGGATTAATTTTTTTAATATAAGCAGATCTTATTGAAAAGATATATTGAATTTCCTATTGTACTAAGCCATAGACTACTGAAAACTAGCTAAGATGACTGCAGATTATTTAAAAGCTCTTTTCTTTACCTGCTTACCTGATGATTTGAAATTCTCCCATAATTTAATGGCATAATTTAATATGTTCGAAGCTAGAAATATGTTTAGTTGAAAAATATTCTTTGTAAGCAATTCTTCAATTCAGCTTTTCTAGAAATGCATACAGGTTCCAATCCTCAGATTAAAAAACTTATCAATTACAGCGAGAGTGACTATAACAATAACATTTGAATAAGTTCGCAACCCATTACAACCGTTTATAACTATATAAAGTTACGATAACTACCACACGATTACAAACTGGCGATAATCTGTTTGAATTATATTTTTCTTCGCTTTAATGAAATGATTATAAAACACGAGTGAGATTGGACCATTCTATATTTGCTTGCATGTAAATATAGGTGTCAATGGAATTGGAATTAAATAAAGTTTTGTAAAAACTTCAGGATTCTAAAAAATTTAAGCATAAAATATATAATCCAGAACATAAAAAATTTAGTCCTGATTATTAGAAATAACGTATACCCGAAAACATTAATTAATAACAGAGAAGAATTTAGAAGAATTTTCAAAATTTACTTTTGAAATTTAAATATAAATATGCAATAAATTAGATAATACCAATTCCTTACCCTTTCAAAACATTGGCTATGTCAGCACTTGGATGTACGTTTTCTGCTATTCCTGAATGTTTGCTAATATACATCTGCAACAAAAGCATATGATGGGAAAGGTTAGGTGATGACTTGAATGACTTTTCTAGAGAAAGCAGCAAAGATCTTTCCATTTCTGTCAAAATATAATGACAAGAAATTTTCTCATTTGAAATGAATTGCTTAATATTGCAGGACTTTTTAGTTAAAGTTTCGATGCAATTTGAAAGATTTGGTTTATAAATAACTTCATTTCTAATATTAACAAGATTATTTTCAATATTTCTTCTTGCTTGCATAATATCATCGTATTTGTCTTTATAATTAGTGACATACTCCTCAGTTTGCGTAGCAGTGTGTATTTGGCATATTTGTAAATTATTTAAATTATTTTTAATGGAGTTCTTTTCTGTAAGACGATTTGCGATTTGACAAGGTATCTGTACACTATCTCTAAAATTTACAGCATGTATTACTTCGGACTGGCACAGTGGACACTTATCTGGATTACTCATTTTATTAAAACAACTTAGATGAAATGCCACTTGACACTGACGTCTACATTGAATCATTACGTGACCCATGTAGAAGATGCTGTTTGTATAGATTAATGAGTCAAAGTTAACACAAAATTTGCAAGTGATAGCAGGTGTTGGATATGACTGTGTTTTGAGTAGACTTGCTTCAAATAATGAATTAAGCTTCATTCTATTCATTTCAGAAAGAACGTAATCATTCCAACAGTATTTCCAATCTATCCAATCACAATCACTAAGATTGTCATTAAAACGTATTAGTAATTTATTTGCAGCATTAAAGTGTAACAGCGAAATTAAAACAATTGATTTGAGATAATCCAAAAGAAGGGAATTTCTATCAATAAATTCAAATGGTATATTATCCAATAACAACATTCTAGCAAAGAGAACGGAGTCTAGGGAATTCAAGTCTACTAACAAAGTAATGACTTCATATATGCAACTCAATAGGAAAGTTGACTTAAATAATCTTTCATTATCTTTAATGGAATTTAATACATCTATAATGTCTTTGAAAGATTTAAGTTCTGAACGCATTAACATTTGTTTTATTGTGAAAAATCCATAGGTTATTGAAACCGCTGAACGTTTTTCTTCGAAAGAAATGCCATTAAGATAAGGCACTTCATTAGAATCACTAATCCTAGAATGTTTCATATATTGATCAATCCATTTGTATTGCAGTGATATATGAATAACATCTCGAAAAGATATATGCTCCATATTATCATTATTAAATGGAAATTCCAGCGATTGTAAAGTTTCAATATCGTTGATAAATTCATTAACGCTGCAGCACAAGAAACGGGAAGATGGTAAAGGGAACTTCTCAATATCTCGTAAAATATCTTCAGACATATCAAAGAAATTCTTAATTTGAATCATACTGAACAGATGTGAATCAAATTGATAACACATAGCCTCATTTCTCTGTAAACAACAAAAATCTTTATCAAAATATTGCGCAAGAAAATGAACAATCTTCTTAGAAAATTGTTTTTGTTGAAAAAAATTTGAAAGTCCTTGCCATTTGATGCGTGATATATTAACGTGGGTCATTATGTCTTTAAAAAAGTAACACATTGATTTCAAGCTGTTTGATAGTTCTTGCTTTGGGTAAACTGGTAAATTATTACGAATTCTAAAGAAAAAATCATCGCCATGTTTTAGGGATTTTTCCATTGATTTATCAGAACAATCAACCAACATCTTCTGAAAGGTGCAACAAATTTTCGCAATGTTTAGTTTTACAATTTCGTTAACAACACGCAAATCTTCTGAAATTTGTTGCATATTAATGAAAAAGAACTGTAAGTGCAAAGTTGAATTAGCGTACACAGCCATAAGGTTCCCAAGCACAAATCTGAAATATCCCATAACCTGAATTAAGAAGGGAGGATGGATCACTTCGCCATATTCTTCATAACATGTGCACACTTCTTCAACATAATTTAACAGGTTCTGACAAGTTATTTTTATAATTAAGAGCTCTCCAAAAACGTCTGATGAGGTGAGATAATTACTAAAAGACATTGTTAAAATATTAGTTTAAAAATACATACACAGCGCGATGTAGTTTTTCAAAACTTATGAAACTTAACATTTAAAATTAGCTATAAAGGACATGCCAATAGACAAAAGTTTTAAAACGTGCAAATCATATAATGCATAGTTCTTACAGGTTCTGTCACTTCACAATTTCGCGAATTATCTTAAAACAATGCCCTATATTAAAAATGGGTGAGGTTATCGACCATAGCTTGAAAGCTACATTGCTTTCCTACATTTGGGTAATTTGCTTGCATGAGTGCGCAGAAATAAGTTATTTTTGAAATTCCTGTCCATTTTGCCAATACTTAGGACAAAGGCTAGGCCGTTCAGATCCAGGCCCATCCTTAAGTGAGCATGCAAAGTTTTCATTGAACAACTATAATTAATGCAATTTATATTCCTTGAATGTGACGCATCCTCAACAGATTTAGAACCAAAACAATGAAATAGGGTATTTTCCAAAAAAAATCACAACCGATTGCATTCATATAACGCCTCTGACATTAACTAGTTTCACCAATACTGAGATAAAATCGTCTTTAATATATATATATA
>CABFPE010000930.1:56671-70672 GCA_900660155.1 Hofstenia miamia | reverse complement strand
ATATATATATATTTATTAGCTTGAATTCCTGTACGAAATAATTGTAAATAGGAATGAATAAACCACAAAAAAAGACGATTACAAAACAACTATAGAAATTTTGGGCAAATCCCATAGACTTATAAACTCGCAAGCAGTGGGAAAAAACTCTTCTTGTAAATGAGAGATTTACAGTAAGAAGGTATAAGTCGTATCCTTATGTCGATGACGATAGAGGGGATGAGTACTATCCTCAAATATATTGAGGAGAGTTTTGCTTAAATTGGTGGTGAATTTGATGATTTATGTAAGTATTCTTTTGAAATGTTATTTTTAATTGCATAAAATTTCAGTTTCCTTGAAAAGTGGTCTTTTTTTATCATTTATTGCGAGAATCCAAACTTCTGCGCTATACAAATAAATAGGCATTATGTACTGATTAAAAACTATCATTGTTCTTCTGCGATCTAATAAAGGCAGGATAAACATTAAACATCTAAATACATAATTAACCCTCACTATGATGAATGATATCTGTTTGTTCAATTTCAAGTCGGTTTCTATAAATAAACCAAGTAACATCATTAGCCTGGCAAGACAATTCATCATTAATGGAAATGTGTGAAAATAGACTACAGAATTGAGATACAAGTTCTCTTCTGACATCATTCACAAACCAAATCACTTTTGGAATTGGTTTTGTGATTTTTTCGATATGTCAATACTAACACCATCCATTCCTAATTCATTATTGGATAACAAAATAGTTTCCCCCGTAAATTAATTGGTGTTGACNTTATTCAATTTCGAGTCGGTTTCTATAAATAAACCAAGTAACATCATTAGCCTGGCAAGACAATTCATCATTAATGGAAATGTGTGAAGATAGACTACAGAATTGAGATACAAGTTCTCTTCTGACATGTTCGCTATATCATTCACAAACCAAATCACTTTTGGAATTGGTTTTGTGGTTTTTTGGTTGAAATGCCATATACATGTAGTATTCGGTTATCATCTGAGTATTTCGATATGTCAATACTAACACCATCCATTCCTAATTCATTATTGGATAACAAAATAGTTTCCCCCGTAAATTAATTGGTGTTGACTGCGTATTATGTGATATCTTAGCCTGTTGATTCCGGTTAACCATGTAACCATAAAGCCAAGCTGAGAACCATGGAGAGAAGTTATTTATCCGATTGAGGATATTATTTGCAGAAACGTATTGTAGGCTGGTGAATAGTCGAAAAATAAGGCTTTCACTATTGTAATTTCAATTAGATTAAGAAAACATCCATTCCATTTGTTGAAAGATTGTTTGCATGAACAAACGTATTTTAATCTTTGTTTGCTACAGTTTCATAACTCTGCATTCTATTATTTTGAATTTGTATTTTTATTTGGACTTGGGATGGTAAAAAAGTTGAAAAAATTAACTTGCTAAATAATCCACCTTCCTAAAAATGCAAGATGGAGTAGTAAAACCATTTTTTCTTTATTTGCTGAAATGACGGATATCTTAATACCGGCTATAATTGAAGTAAATTTATTCATTTTGTATTATTGGGCAAAGCATGGTTTGGTGTTCGTAAAACTATCGATTGGGATCATTTGAGTAGTTGTTCATATTTATGCAAAAAAGCTCAAAATGTCATTGTGAAACATGAACTAAGTGGTAATGAAATTCAACCAAAAACAAATGAAAACGCAGAATTAGTATTTCGCTTAGCGACTAAAAAATTAATCATTCAAAATCATTAGTAAGCTTAGAACATTCTTTGAAAGTTTATTTCAATGATAAAAGTGAAGATTAAATTAAATTGTTATGTAATATATACATATATATATATATAGCATATGGATGCAAACTTACATAAAAATATCAGAAGTTTGATCAAAGACACGTTGCAAGTTGGCAAAGTTTATCATGAAAAGAGTATTAACTTCTAGTCCTTCGATGTAATAGACAATTAATGTCTGGACCTTTGGCGATAACAAAATATACATCCGAATTACAATATCATCAAGTTGATCCTCCCAAGAAAATCTAAATATTAATACATAACATCAAACGCTGTATGCATCAAATGTGAAAATTATGTACAAATAGTATTAAAGATTTCGATAAATATTTCACGTTTAACAATTACTTGATCCAACAGTACAATTGTTCTAAGATATTGATATGGAAACTATTATTTGATTTGAGTCATTTGATAACCTGTAAGAAATCAATAGAATAATTTTTAGTTTTGGGATGCTCCATGTGCTTATTGCCATTATTTACATTACTATTATTTGATTGTAATAGTTTGTTTGTTTTTTCATATAGCTATGATAAACATTTTCTCATCTTTTGTTTTTGGTGATATCTTCCAAATGATTCAACATACTATTGCCAAAGCTAAAATGAAAACAACCACAAGTTTCAGTTATCGCAAATCTTATTTAGTACAAAATTATATGATAGATCATAATTTGCAGTTAATGTTTAAATTTAATGGTAATTAAATATAATTCTTAAGTTATGAGTTATGTTAATGGGTAGGGTGAATGAGTCGGCTACGGATAAAATAATAATTGCTGTACTTTAATCAATTTTACAAAACGCTGTCAAATAGTGCTGAGTATTAAATCATTATGTAATACATGGAAAAAGATATTGTCATGTATGCCTGGAATCTATCCAACATTATGGAAAAAAATTTATTACTCTGTTGAAATGGCAACCGAGATATACGTCTATCAAGCAAAACCTCAGATAATGAAATTTTGAAATAAATTTTTAATATATCTACAGAAATTGCTGAAACAACTAAATAATGAATAATAGACGTAAAAAAATCAACAAAAGTTGCAAGCAAAGCAAATGATGAATATAGACAACGAATTAAGATAATTGGAGTGCCCAAAAAATGGAAGTCAATCTGCTGAAAGAATAATTACTGACTTTAATTTATTAATATTGTTATTGAATTTCTAAGGATTGCAAATTTTCATACATAAATATTTTTCGCTTTCCAAAAGATATAACAGGTAGACATCCTGCCATTATTGTGGATGCTGGGATTAAAAGACGCATTGTGGCTAATGCTTGGGAAATTATAAACTATCATCTTTCTGATCTTTCAAAAGACGATAGAGAAAAGGAAAATTTTCTCTTAAAAAAAGATTTGAACGAATTAAGAATGGAGCTGATAGAAACAGTTTAAGCACATGAAATCTACATCTTTACAATGATGGAGAATTAGTCGAAACTAATTGACTAAAGCAGTTTGTTCCATCAATTTTTCTATCTAATGTTCAGTCATTAAAATATAAAATGGATAAATTGAATGGAATAGAGGGATTGACTTATTCCAAATGTTTTTGTGGAGATTCCAAGTTATAACGCAGTACGTAATGATAAAATGAAAACAGCTACTGATCATCCCGGTGGTGGAGTCATGATACAAATAATAAAGGAATTTCTCATAATATAGAATCATTCTTGTTACAACTGCACATGGAATAAGTGGATATAATTTTGGTGTTGCCTATCATCTATTTTGTTATGCAAATGCTGATGAACACATGAAGTCTTATTTACGAGAATTTTGTAAGCAAATGTAACGCAAACTTTAAAATCACTCATTAATATATTTCATCTTCCATTGTATTTAATAAATTTTATACGCAATTTTATTCAATGCTTTTCAAATTAGAAGAATGGTTTTAAAAGAATGCGTTTACTCAAATTTCAATTGAGTCGATCGAATGTTTCCAGCATGTCAAAATAAAACTCATTTGTAGACAGATGTACGGAATAAACTGAATCCTAGGAGTAACATATTGTGAAGTAGGATTGATAAATATAAATTTCGAAAATGTTTGCTTTTGTAGGAAACTTACTACCCTTAACATTTCCAATATGCTAGCTTTCCTGTATATTGAATTATACGTCAACAAGGATTTTTTCCCCAAATTATTAAGCTTTTGAGTGATCATTTTCACAATAATCCAGATTATCCAATGCTACTCACCATCAAGCAATTATAAGCAAAGACAATAATAAATTTGAAAGACAAAATTTTACTGTAATACTGATAGTTTTGAATAGTTAAGTTTCATCTTTATCACACTGTCAGTAAGGTTATTTTCTAAATAGTCTTATTGCACATCTATATAGCTGCTGTATGATTGGTGGACGTACTAAAACCCCTTCTACTACAACAATTGGAAAAACATTGAATTTGCATCTTGCGTATTAGAAGTTTTAGACTAATCTATCATTGAGCAGCACAGAAAGATAGAATATTGAATGAAAAGCACGTATAATTAACAAGTTGCTGAATTTCTTTTACAATTAATTATATTTTAAAGAATTTTTTAGTCCATATTACATCATATTACAATAAATTAAAAAATGCTTGCTGATCATCATCTGCATTTCATAGTCGGTGTAAAAATTTTCTGAAGGGCCCATTTCAGGATTGATGAAGGTGCGTTATCAATAACGTGGTAATGTTCTCTAGAAGCTATCAAAAAATTACAAATAGAACCTAAAATGTATTAAAAATAATTTTACCATCATAGTATTAAATTTCTAAAATTGCTAATAAAATATTTATTTTTTTTTCAACTGAAAATAAATGCTGGAATTTAAATGTCCCTTATGAATACACTACTGGATCTACAGCTTGCTGGTTTAACTTTGTTTTTGGGTGTATTCTATACCATTATTAAATTAATCATTTATGGGCATTCCGATTAGAAAATATACTTAACCAGGAAGACAAACTTGAGGCAAAGTGTTCATCGGTAAAAGAAAGTGATGAATTCGGTAGATAAATATTTACATATTTTACATATTTTAAAGTACAGTAAAAATTTTCTAAGCCCAAAAGATATTACAGAAGTCATCAACTATGTGAAGAAAACTATAAGTGAATGTATTATTATTATTATTAATGATGTTAATAGAAAATGGTTTTCCACTAAAATTAACATAAACAAGGTAAATTTCAAATAAATTTAAGAAATGTAAAAATATGTTATACCTTTGCAAGCCAATAGTTTTCATAAAGGTAGTCAAGGCTTTAGATTGTAAAAGCAAGGTTGATTTAAATGATTTTATGTATGAACAGTCATCCTCGTCTTGGCGTAAACAGCAAATTTCATTCAAAGCAGGTATCAACTGTGCAAAAGCCCCTGGAAAAACAGATTGCACAGTTGGATCCTTCAAGATTTCATGACCTAATAACAGAAATCTGCCTTTGAGTTCATCCAAAAGAAATTTTATCTCAGATAGAGCCTAAGTAATTAGGGATTTAATTTGTATACATTTTTCTAAATGAATGAAAAATACAAAAATTCTTTTGTGATAAATTAAAAGATGTTTTAACGTGATTTTTATCCATGCGTTATTTATAATACCTTAACCCTATATGGACCAATTTATTTTGCATCTGGTTTTTATCCACCCGTTAAAATTTGTTTACATTTGAGAAGTAGATCACGTGCCAAGAGTTTGAACGAAACAATACGAATAACTGCACTCGTCTTATCTCGTCTTATGTAGCCACGGTTGTGTCCCGTTCATTTAATAACCATATGTGAAAAAAACATTCTGATTATCAATGTTTTTCTAATGTCGCTGAGGAACTCATTTGGTACATATAAGGTTAAATGAGGAAATAAGTGTTCGTACTAAAAAGTACGGTAATACTATCGCAAAACAAAATAATGTCAAACAAATAAAACCTGCATTTGCCTGAATTTGCAAAGAAAATAATAAAAAAGAGGGAATGATTAAATACAGTGCATTTTTGAAAAATTAGATTACCATTTAAATTATGTAGAGTATTTAATAACTTGAAAGTGATACAATGCACAATATGTAGACGTAGGTGAAACATTATAATTAAGCAAGGGATATCACTTCGTAGATGACAAATGAATAATTCATAAAATCACCCTAAATAGTTGCATTTGGTATTCTTCTAGCATTTATAAATTCTGAAGGCTATAGAAGTCAAGAAGCAAGTTTTATTAATATTAAGATTTAGTCTGCTTAAATATAGCAAGCAGAAAATATTAGTGGTGTTATTGATAATGAACAAAAGTTAATAAAATTCATTAACAATTACACATGCTTGAAAATAACAAATAATTAGGAAAAACGAAATTTAGTCTCATTATTTCTATTCATCTGGTAGTGCCTACTGAAAAAATAACATAGTATAAACTTTGAAGAGAAAAAGAGAAAAACATGGCCGAAATTTTAAAAAAAGGAGTTAGCCATTATGCAATAGAGCGCAAACAAATTGCCTCAAAAGCAATGAATGCTAAAGAATTTATAAAAGATTCATTCAGGAATAACTATTCACATTTAAAATTTCACAATATTATCATATACAATTGTAAGGCCCAATTCATTAGTTAATCTTCTTCATAGAGGCGCTTGACGTTTCTCAGGTTTGGTGGTTGTTATTTTAACGTTTGCCTGATAATTTGCATTTGGATGCTGCTTCTAAATTTTCAAAAAAGCTAAATAGAATATATTTTTGTCAATTAATTTAAATGCTACAGGCAAAATTTCAAGAAATTTCATAAATATTTAGAATACAAAAAGTATATTCATCTCCAAAACATATGGAAAAATGCAATTTAGAAAACGTACCGTAGAATCTTCTCTTGGTGATTTGATCATTAAAACTATGCTGTCATAAAGAAGCGCATTCTTCTTTGCAACAAAATCGCAAATTTCATTGAAAGACTTGCTAAAATCTATACAATGAAAAAAACAGCGCACCATTACTTCGCCCTAAATATAAATATAAATGAAATACTAAAATTTACTAACTATTTATGAGTAATCTTTTAAAAAATCTTAAGCAAATATTCTTTATTACACAATTTAATGACTAAAAATTAACAAACATGAATATTTTTAAAAAAATCTAGAAGTTGTTACTAGACTACAACTATATCATACTTAAGAGGAATAATAAAACATTAACAATAACTGTAGCTTAATGCTCATAATGCTTAATTCTTGCGAGTGATGAAAGCAAATGTCAACGTGAAAACAGAGCAGTAAATGTATTATGTGTTCGTGAAATGGTGAGAAAATTATTAACATTTTAAACTCAGTAAAAGTTAACATTAATTGTCTGTGTTATTGAAAAAATAGATAAACTACACCGTTACATGTACTGCAAGACCAAAACCTTACCTAGCCGAAGGACACTGATTTTACGGATTTCGAGTACCTATTCAACTAGGTACGAAAAACTTGTGTCCAATTTGGAAAAATCTCTCAATTATAAAGCAAAGTTTTTGATGATTTCTATGGCTACTTCTTTTCTTTTTTCCAAAATAACGAAAATATCATCCAATTTTTAACAGAATTTTTAAAATTCATATAAAAAGGAATTCAGTTCTAAAAGAGGTTCCAGATTCCACATGCTTCTGTTAGCAGTTTGCGATGAGGTGGTAGCAGAATAATTGCAAAACCCTGAAGACGTTTGATTACGCCTTTACAATCGTTGGCTTTTTTGATGCTAATAAAATCTGGAACTAACTACAATTTGGAAAAAGCTAAAATTTTCACATTTCAAGAACAGCAGTACATAAATAGAATCTGGAACACACTAAATAGGTATTTGGTATGCAATAATAGAAGAGGCTACAAAAATAGTTGCTTCTCGACAGTGATATTAGCATTTTCGAAACTATATTATGTACAATTATCTCTTAATATACAAAAATAATAGACTATTATTATTTATATTATAATTATCAAAACTATATTATGTACAACAATCTCTGAATATAATTAAATATAAATAGACTATTATTATTTATATTTTAATTCAATAAACCTATTTTGAAACAACGACACCACAAGCTTTGGCAGAATGAGATTTTATGAATTTCGATTACAAAGATAAATAGTTTCAAGCAATGTAAAATTTCTATGATAGGGAAAATAACAAGTATCTGATGAAAATTATTTACCCGCCGACCATTTAAAAGGTATAAACATGCTTAAATCTGGTGAAAACTTGGATTTTCCTTTGCCACCTAGAATTTGAGCAAGTAAATATTTCAGATGATCACTTAGGAATACACTCAACTCGAAGCAAAATACAAGATAATCATAAGAAAACTATGCCCTGATTGTCTATGATTTTTCACTGTATTGTCAAGCACAACAACTCTGACGACGCACAAACTATAAATATTCAGATTTATGGAAATATCAAATGAATAAATTTCAATTTTTTGGAATTGTATTGAAAAAGTTTGCAAACTTATGTCAAATATTACACCAGAAACAAATCCGAGGGAAGTTAATTAATTGTTTAGGTAGTATAGGTTAAATATGATTGGCTGACAAATGTGCATTAAATATACTCCCTCATTCTTGGTCACTACGTCAGTATTACTGTGCTTTATACTATCCTAAAATATTTTAAAAAACAATGAATAATTGGCTATTTGCCTGTTTCTGCTTTACAACTGTGTAATCTCAGAATGCTATCTACGAAATTCACATATGTTTCGTCCTTATTGTAAAGAACAATATTATATTTCTGCTTTCTGTGTCTGAAGTGCTTGCTTAAAGAGTGTGAATAGGAATGCCGAGCAAAGCAACACTTCTGTGGCCTTTTTGCATTGGCTACACTGTCATATTGTTCAGACCATAGTGGTTGCCCTTAGAACTTGTGAAAATTCGTACAATCTCTTGAAAGTCAACTAATGTCTGAAATAATTCTAAGTTTTATAATTCTGCATTAAGTAAATGATATAGATAGACAAGAATACATAATTTTTTAATCCTTTCACAATGAGAAATAAGTGCTTAGTTTATCCATAATGTTCAGAGCACGAAAATTCTGAATAACAAATGATTAGGATGTTACTTTTGATTAGATAATCATAAAGGTCAATTTGACATCATCGAACAATGTAGTGTAGCTCATTCTTCGATTATTTTCTAAGGAAAATTCTGTTTAAGATTTTTTTTGAAATTCCGATGTTTTATGAGGAAAAATATTAATTATATTACAATAATTTTGGGAGTTTCTCAAGATAATAAACATTCATTTCCAATTGATAAAGAAATTAATCTTTAAAATAACTGAGTTTTGGCTGTATTTTCATGTGAATTTTCAATTTTCAAATGATTTTCGATCGAGCATTTGGAAAATAATAATAATAATAATATATATATACACCTATCAATTCATCGTGAAGTAATTCTTCATACAAATTTGAGAAAGAAGTTCTATTTATGCCTTTCAAATAAGTTACTTTTTTGAAATTAATTAAACCTACAATTTACTTTCAGATAATTGAATATGTGGTTTTCCTGTTTATTTCACCTTCAATGGATATGTATCATATTTCACAAATTCCGAGAAAAGAACTTGGGACAATTTGTTTTGTCAAAAAATTACTCGCAATTTTATTTTTACTGATAGTAAAAGTTTAAAAATTTTTTGCAGAAAATGATCAATTTAGTTCAAATTTTTTAAAAATAAAGCAAACATTAAACAATATTTACTAAATCTTGCAGGAATTTCCTGTTTCTTTTGTAAACGGATTTCACTACATTTTAAATGCACAGAAATTTATAAATTGTCTTCTGACACTCACAAGCTTTTTAGTATGTTAATTCTACTTCTAGCAATTTACCAGATAAATGCATCTCAACACAAATTTGCTGGATTTCAATAAATGGAAGAAGTGACATCATTGACTATGCTGCAATGGTTGTATCAAGCAGTTTAGCAGTTGTAATTACATTGTTGCTTTCATAATGTGGTTGAATATGTGCTGCAGTGCAAGCAGAATGACCAAAACAACCTGCTACTGAAAGAAAGCTCCACATGCTGTTGTGAAAAATTCATTTATTGAGGTACCCAGACAACAATTTAAAGTCAAAATAACGTTGTTTTGTGCAGTTATGTGGTTGTTCTATATATCAAAAACAACATTGTTTTAATGTTTAACTAGTTATATTTCATTCGTCAAAACAACATTCCTTCAAGAATGTCACATTAGGTTGTTTTTTTCTGAATAAAATATCCAATATTTTGAGGTCATAAAACATTGTTTTATGTTGTCTATGATTTTTTTGGCATTACTTTTATATGCATTTGATCAAATGTATTTTGCTAATAAGTTGAAACATTGCTGTTTAATCAAACACAACCCCAACAAAGGTCAGAACAATATCTTCAAAGTAATGTCAGACATTTTCAATACAAAGGAAATGAATGAATTTCATGTTTATAGTTGATAATAATAAGCATGAAAATCTGCCAAATTTAACAAAAATTAAAATTGTAAAGTTAACTAAAATTTTGAAATAGTACTTACTCAAATCATGAAAATCCTCTTCTGCTCAAATGTAACTTTTTTCTCTAATAGATAATTTGAAGGTGTACAAATATTCATGATTAAATTATTTTGAAAATTTGCTTACTTGATATATTACAATTTTTCAAAAAATAAAAATTTCATAAAAGCTTTTTTGCAATTCCTTTCTTTACATTAAAATGATTTAGCAATTAAAACAATGAAGTGAGTTCTATTTGCAAGCATCTGCTTGAATCTTAAATAAGCAACTTTGTAGTTGCTCAAATTAGTTGTTAATGGTTGTGAAAACAACCAAAAGTATGAAATAACTATAAACAACATAAAAACAACCAAAATTGTTATTTGGTTATTGCATTTTCTATTAAATAATTATATTTCCAATTAATTGTTTTCTAATATATATATATATATATATATAGAGAGAGAGAGAGTTGCTTTGCATATTCAGGAATCACTGTGTACACTTGAGATTTGCTGTGTACACCCATGATAATTATTTAAAATATTTTTACTATACATACTAAATTTTGTGTTTTTTAATACATACACTATTTCAATTTGTAAGATGTTTTTGCTGATATGTATTCCTTTGCAATTAATACATAAATTAACTGAATGATAGCGACAGAACTGCACCAACCATCCAGTTTTCAGCAAGTTGTTTCTATGGTTATTACTCGTATCGTTGGTTGGTTCTTAAATCTGTCAATTCATAATCTTATGGCTGTCAGAATTTATCTTACAGCTGTCAGAAAAAGATGTAACTATGGAAATCACTTTTAGCCAATAGCATTAATCAAAAAACATTATCAATATGGTAAATAGTAAAATACTTAAAAATTATAAAATAGCTTTTGAAGTTTAAATAATTGATTAATGTGAAACCTTTGAAAAATTTAGAAAATTATATATGTAGGAAGCAATTGAAATGTTATTTTAATGCCTTTCTCATATAGTTACCATTTTAACTAGATGTCTCTTAAGCCATGTCCCAATTTAGCTCATTTTAAACAACAACGACTTTTTCTGACAGTTGTAAGATAAATTCTGACAGCCATAAGATTTTGAATTAACAGATTTAAGAGGGTGTATATTTTTTTTGTCTCAAATTATTATCATTATGTCAATATGAATGTTTTGTCTCAATTTTTGACAATTGAATAATATTACGAAATTGTCTCAAAATAAACCTGATTTCAGTGAATTACCTCGTGATTGAAAATGGAAATTCCTTGCACAAAGTAAATTATAAATTGTTTAGTTCAGACTCTTAATTTTAATTGCGATAAAGTATTGTAATAAAAGTATTAAGTTATGATATAGAATATTTTGTTAATGTTTTAAGCAGTATTTTGTAGTGATACATTTAGTTTCTTTTTTGATATAAACGTGAGTTATTTAATTTCTCAAGATGTTGTTGGATTATTCATCTTGTCTACTGGTTTTAGCAAATTTTTTTAACAAAGCAGTGTTCTATTTATGTGTGAAAACTGTTCTGCTTGTTCTAACCGGCGGTATATCTTACTTTTTTAACTAAGAAATTTCTGTATTTTATCAATCAATGGCGATATGATTTCAAACTTTTTTGCAAGAATTTGCTTGATGTTATCCGCGGTTTTCTCTAGATTAACTTGCTAATTCAAGTTCTGTCAGATGATTCTTGTTTGCAGTATATATTTCAAATATGCATTCCTAGTTTATATCTTTGAAGAACCTTGTTATGGTTCTTCATTGATGTATGCTTTGGTTTAAATATATAACATTGAAAGGTAAGCTTTGTTATTTATTATTGATTATCCAGTATTAACAGATACAATTAGCATACATGAAATCAAGTGCAATTGAATTGATTGTCCATTTAATTAAAATCTTCAGTACTGGAATTGATATGCGAAGTTACTGTATAAAAATACAATTCTAAATATAAACCAATATAAATTATTGCTATTTTGATTCAGTGGGATTTGAACCCACAATCTTCTGTACATGAGTACAGTACAGATGTGTTTATTTTACACCATGAATCAAAATATAGATCTTGTACAAAAAAAACCCGTTTGGTGGAGGATCAAGCAACATTTCAATGTGGCCTTTGACTTCTTATTGAGAAATATAGAGTATTCATTATTAATTAGCAACTTTTATTATGTTTAACTTAGTGTGACTACCCTAAATTTGTTCAATACTTTATTCATGAGTACGTACTTCATGCAGGAAGAGACCATTGGAATTGCTCTGCTACATTCAGAGAGTTCTTGCTGACTACGAACAATGGCATAGAATGAAAGAATGCAGTGCTCAAAAGGTCTAGAGAATTTGTCTGATGTTTATCTATTTTAAAATTTATATTCAGATTTTAAACTTAAAGTTTTAGGTATACATCTCATTTGAGACAAGATACTGGGAGACTTCTACGATTTCTTTCACAGTTTTTAATTGATTCAGAAACTGTCGATGGCGTTGTCACAACATTGCCTTCAGTCTCATTGCAAGATGAAACAAAAGCAATGCTATGGCTAGGACATCATCCTAGAGTAGCAACTACAAATAATTTAGTAATTGTTAGCTCCTTATCTTCCCCTCCACGGGTTGCTATTGATGATGCCTTTTCATTATATAATGATGGGAAAAATTCCAATGTTAGGCACTTCGACGATTTAAGGGATTTATACTCCCAATTCCATTTTATCAGAGTGGATTCTAATCAATTTTTTTGCACATGCCATATATTTGTGAAGACATTCAAATGTCTTCATAGCATTGCTCTTAAGCATCACTATGGGATAAGACTTTGTAGAGCCGAATCTTTTGTTTTGCCTAGAGGTACTTTGAAAAGACCCCAAGGACGTCCTCGTCGTGTATATACTGCTCTTAGAAAAATCCCCACTGATGTTAATCAACAAACATTATATTACATTGCTAGTGATGAAGAGTACTTAGTTTTAGCTATTGTTGAATAGCTCTTTTATAAATATAATTCCGTATTTGTTAGTTTTAGCTATTGTTGAATAGTTCTTTTATAAATACAATTCCATAAATCTATAGTGACTAAATATATATATTTCATCAAGTGATAATTTAAACAAATATTTTGGGACAAACTTTTGAGACAAAAATGCTATAAAACGGCTTAGACCAATTATTTTTAATTTGAGACAAAATTACGTAGATGGGACACTATTTTGAGACAAAATAGTAATTAATACTTTGAAACAAAGAAATATTTAGCCGCAATAAAACGGTTAGTACTTGAAACGAATACCAAATTTCTCAAAACGAATACTGAATATCTCAAAACGGATACTGAATATATATATAGTTTGTAACAGATGTATAAGGGACATAGTTCAAAGAGACAATCATATTATTATTGTAAATGTTTTTATTTTTAATAGGCAATTAATTTCCGTATTTATGTTTAGTTAAAAATTTTTTGAAATCCAATTTAAATTTTCTAAATTTGCTGCAGTAACAACCCCCAAAAAATTACAATTTTTAATTCTGTGTCTAAATGCCATAAACATATGATTTCATAGCAATTGCTATTGGTTGAAAGCTAACAAAGGTTTCTGTAGTTACATTTTCTCAGCATCTGTTTTGAGATTTTTGGTATTCATTTTGAGATATTCAGTATTCCTTTCAAGT
>CABFPE010000929.1:164829-193069 GCA_900660155.1 Hofstenia miamia | reverse complement strand
TTATCAATTACTACTCCCAAATATTTCATTTTTGGTGATTCGTGAATGATGTTGTTACATATCTTAATACTTTCTAATGTTGATTCATTTCTTCTATTCTTAATTACCATAAATATAGTTTTTTCAATATTTAGCTTTAATAAATTATTAAAGAATGTTTGCAATTTTTTTAACATTTTCCTGTAAATTTAAAATATCATTACAATAAATAAGAGTATCATCTGCAAATTGTACATGATTACTATTAATTTGCTGATCCATATCATTTACATATAACTTAAATAGTAATGGACCCAGTACTGATCCTTGTGGTACTCCATGATTTATTTCTAATGAATTTGATATTTCTTCGTTGTTTCACATACTGATATCTATTACTTAAATAACTATTTAATGTTTCTATCAATGAATCGCTAAAATTATAAATCTGCTTTAACTTTTCCAATAAAATAGAATGGTTTATTGAATTAAATGCCTACGAAATATCTAATGATGCTATATATATTTTTTCATTCCTAATTTTGATCTCCAGTCTTCAACAGCATAAAGTAAAGCATCATTTGTAGAGGTATATTTTTGAAATCCAAACTGATGTTTTGATATTAATTCATTTTGTTCCACATATAGGTTAATTTGGTTGAATAATAATTTTTCAAATATTTTATTAATTATTGTTAATACTGAAATTGGTCGGTAATTTTCTGCAAGATCTTTTCTTCCCTTTTTATATACTGGTGTAACTTTAGCAATTTTTAAGTAATCAGGGTAAGTTGATTCTGCCAAGCATTGATTAAATAAGTCACACAAAGGTCTCAATAAAATACCCAAAGAAGCTTTCAATAACCAAGGAGGAAATTCACAATGACCTTTCGCTTTGTTTAAATTTTTTACTGTTTCAGAGGGGGAAAGTACCCTATGTGCCCTCATTTCCTGTGTATATGACTTATATGTTGATGTTATTGTCAATTGCAATTAACTAATGCACTATTTGATTGAGTATTAACTCGGGTTTGTGTGATGTATCGACTCAACTTACTTTTGTATTCCAATTAACCGTTTTATTGCAATATGATTTAAATTTTAAGCTTTTCGTAAATAATATTTGAACATGGCTGTGTGAATTTGTTTCACACACATTGTAATATGACAATTGCATACTTATTATTGTACTAATAGAAAATGCATCACAGTGAATTGCCGACATGCAACTACCACGTAATCTATTTATAACGAAAGTAAAATACTTTACAACAAACAACCACATATAAATATTTTGTGCACAATGATGAAGCTCACAGGCACAATATATGTAAGAAAATAAAATATGTTTTCCCAAATTGGAAAACGATAATAGACAACTGAAACAAATTATGTGATTAAAAACTGAACAAAAACTAGTGCACCCAATTATAACTTATGAAATATTGAAAATCATCAAAACACAGAAAAGCAATTTTTTGAAAAAAAAAACATAGATGCTATGGATGATGTCAAGTTTAATATCAATGCATTATTAGTGATTCGACAAACATGAAACATGTCGGCAATCTCCTCGTAGAAAATCTGAACAATTGCATATTACGTCATTCATTTGAAATGCATAAGCGCTCTGCATTTTTGCAAACGCAAAACACTTTGAACATTTACCCAAAGTTACATACACCACTCTGTCCATTTTGCATGACTTAGTTTAAATGTATATCCTATAATTCGTTAATGTGATTATTACTATAGTTGAATGCACATTTTTAGCAATTCAATATAAAAATGATTCTTAAAAGTATGAATTCAAACATATTCAACAAATGGAAAAGTACTTTGAAGGTTTAAAAATATAAAAAAATATAAATTTATTGCCAATCACTGTCACCGCCTGTTGATAAAGGCCAGCTGTTACCTTCATTTGATGAGTTATTCCATTTCGATGTTTGATTTCCTTTAAAAGAACGCGGGGCACCCCGATTGTCACCACGGAATCCCCTTGACGAGCTACCACGGTTTCCACCTTTAAAATCACCATTCCCCCTTGTATTACCACCACCACGATTTCTTTGGCTAAATTCACCACCTCCGCGGTTTCCCATTCCTCTTCCACCGCGATTGCTGAATCCACCACGTTTATCATCTCGATTGAAACCACCTCGGTTATTGAACGATTTGTTACGGTTATTGAAACCTCCTGCAATTCGTGTGACCTCTTTGAATCCCCCCTCATCCTTCATTCCATACGAAGTTGGTTCTGAATTAAAATGCATGTTGTCAGAGTGATCTGCCCAATTTCCAATAGGCTTATCAAAACAACCACTGGACTCTTCTTTCTTGTGTTCTTCGTGTTGTGATGAAGCCTTTTCACCAGCACTATTGTCTTCAGTGTTTTGTGTAATAACTTCATTAAGATGAACAGAACTATCAACGGCAGGAGGACCTAAATAATTAATTATTCCATCTTAGACTATTGCTGCACATGACCAGTTAAAATGGATTAATTTATTAAAAAGTAACATTAGACAATACGAAAAGCGTTCAACAAATAAACGCTGTTTACGCAAACACTAGTCGATTGTGTAGAGATCAGAAACAATGGATGACTATGCCGGTTCCTTGTTTGCCTAAAGATAATTCAGATTCATTTGGGAGTCGAAATTCAACAGCGAAGCATGCATGTTGTTACACTTGAAGTAATTCAAGATACCGAGCATGATAAAACAAATCAAAAAACAGCCAAGGCATATGCATATTAGCAAAAGGAACAAGTACATTAGGTGAAATTTATAATGAAAATATCAGATTCATATGCACCAGATTTTCGATGGCAAGACTGCACGCATATCATGTTGACAGTAATGGAATAATTTTCATTTTAGATTCAGAAATTTTAGAGGATTGTATTGTCGACATTTGATGATTTCTATATTTTATAGTTTTAATCATTAATCACAAAGAGTAAATTGAAATTAAAGAAACAAATAAAACAATTAATTTCATATAACATAAGAACCTCCTTCGCAATCACTTTGTTCAAATGATACTTCAGCTTGTCTAACTCGTTTGTGAAGCGGTCGTTTGGGGTGGTTTGAACAAGTGCAGCACCTCGCGACCTTCCATTACGAAGTACAAAATGCTTGTGATAATATGTCTTACAAGCGACAAGTTCTCCGTGCAAGCACCTCCATATGGTACAGTCGTTGATGTTGAAAAGTATATTCAAGTTCTACCACGCACTGGTTTATGCTAGCGACATCTTCGCAACAATCCTGCTACACTCAGCAACCTCGTCTTTCAACACAATAATGTCCGCTTTCACTCCACCTTAAAGACCAAGGATTTCTTTCCGCAGAGGGGAACTCATTGCATTTGGTAGGCACCTCACACTTGGTTTTAAAATTTTGGACAGCTGGGCAAGTGCCTATATCAAATGTCAATTCAAGCACACAGGATGTTGAAGACGCCACGCTGCCCTTGCTGAGACTGAGACACATCTCAAAGGATCGCTTCACAAGTGAGCTAGACAAGCTGAAAAGTCATCTGAAAAAAGTGATTGAGAGATGAGGTTGCTATGTTATCTGAACTTAATTGTTTTCGTCGCTTTTTAATTTCAATAAACATTTGTGATTAATGATTAAAACTTTTCAGACGCGCTATGTACAATGATTAAAGGATTACAAACTTTCTGTTATCTAATATGCAGTAAGCAACGTTTTATTAAACTACACTATATTCATTGGTCTGCTTGTTTTGTATAAATAGAAATTATATTTGCATAAAGAAGTTACATGAAATGCTATGTCTTATAGATAACACTATGTCTGACAACGGGTGGAAAGTAATAGATGCACTGGAAACTAATTTTGTAAATAAATGGGTAAATTAAATTGATGTAATGAAACGTTCGATCTTTAGATGAAATAAAAGCCACCATCGACAGTAAATATTGTGCTTGGATTTCAAAGACAGCATAATCCGAGATAATAGAAATAATATTTAATTTAAATAAGTTGTTTAGAAGTAAGAACCGTCTACAAAATACAGTTTCAAGTAAGCATTTCAATTATTGAATATTAATAGCAATATGTTAGATGTGATGACTCAGTAATTGTAACGTTGATTGTTAGGTATTAAGTACATGTTACGATAGTAAAACTGTCGACAACAGCAGCAAAAAGAAGTGAAATGAACTATTAAATTTAATAAGTAAAGAAATGCACCTAGAAAATTATCAAATGCAGGGCCCGAATGAAACTGTGGGGCCATTGGATAACTAATAAAGGGATCGGCATTGGTTTGTGGAAAAGGGGGTATCGCGGTGGCATCATCTTGCATGAAAGACACAAACCCCGTGCTTTGGACTTGTGCCAAAACTTCGGATTCAGTACGTTTACGGGAGTCATTTGACGGAAGTTTATCTTCGAATTGAGGTTCAGGCTAAACACAATGATAAAGCATTGGATAAAATTTAGGTAAAGGAAACCTGAACATGGTGATGTGGTTGCATTGGCGGTGGTGGAACCATGGAAGGCTCAGTAGGAATAACAGGTGCAGGTTGAATTTCGTCCGGGTATTCTTCTGGAGTTAGGTAGGCATCTTCACGATTTTGATCCTTAGTGAAATAATGAGAGTTTTGTATTTTTTCAATCAGAGACATTAAAGCAGCATAAGTTGTAACGCCGTCAAATAATTCCTTAGATCTCGAATGCATCTTACTAACGTGGTCACAAGCCAAATCCAAACCCTTTTCATATTCTTCGGGAGATGCGCCAACCCGTGTAACTGTTAACTAAAGAGAAACTAATATATAAATTCGATTTCTAAAGTGCAAAAATATCACCAAATTATTACATATGGAAAACCAAACGCAATTTAGCTTAATATTTTCACTGCCTCAAGTCTACGAGATACATTCCCTATTTTTTCTGTAATTCTTCAGGAGGCATTTGAGCCATTTGCTCTCCAATTGCACTAATTCGATGATATTACTTAACTTTTATAATTTCAACTGGGGAGAGATCTGTTGATTGAGGTGCCAGCTGTTGATTTTTGCTTCAGCTGATCTTTGACACAAGGACGGAGCAGCCTACGGAAAAGTAGTTTTGAACAGCATCCACGTCTCCATCAGAACTAGGCCTTCAACATATTTATGTAATCCAGGATTGATGATGCCATGGAAGAAGAAAGTAGGAATAGTGGTTCCGATGAATCCTACCTATACTCACTGTTTGAGAGTGAAGGGATGATGTGAGCATAGGTGGAAAAATTGTGCCTCAACGCAGAAGTTGCACAATGAATAACTATTTCACATTGAGCAAACACCACGTGATTTTGGTAGTCCGTGTCTTTAAGTGCTTGGACGAGACTGATGCGCAAAATTTATACTGTGGAGTAAGGAAACTACGCACTCCGTCAAACAACTGCACTGCCAGGGATTTCATGCTATTGTTCTGAGTTGAGCGTAAATAAGCGATGATTTTTCTGCCGAAATGCTACTAACAGAGACACTTGAACGACCGAGTCACTGCATTTGCAATAAACTTTTACTAATTGAGCACGCGTTTCCCAATCTATTTTGAAACGTACAAATATGGATAAAAATTTAAGTTAAATTATCACTTTCCAGCTATATTGCACAATAGGCAAAATACGGATTAAAAAAAGAAATAATACATTGTTTTGAAATTTATTGGTAGTTCGCATTTGTATATCGAAAAAACCCGCAAATTTCAGGGTGGTTAGTAGAATTTTGTTTGTTATGCCGAAACATGGATTTTTTGTTTTAATGAATTCTAGATTTAAACTGCATATATTAAGAAAAACAAACATTTTCAAGATGATTGAAATGAAGCAAGCACAAATTGAAAGCAATAACAGTTAACGACGCACAACTATATACTAAACAATTCAAAATAAGGGTCTGGGTTTAGTCAACTGTACCTGAAAAAGATAAAACTATATATGACATATTTTGTAAATAGTAAAATTCAAATAATGCAAACATTACATAATTATATAGGTACATAATGCATTTCTTCGTTTTTGTAAACATACGTAGGGGATTTTCACTCAAAAATAAATTTTGCTACATAGCATTCATTTGTTAACTACTAATCAGGGACGGGGAAACGATGCAGACATCTTGGAGCAATCAAAACATACTTTTGCTTTATATCATTAACAACTTAATTTAATGTTATGAGCATAGACTTTGAAAAGTTACTTTTCTCTTGAATAACCTTTTACTCATACCGTTAAGTAGTTAGTCAAAACCAAAAAAACGATCATTATCTATTGGCGGTCACCTTGATAAAAACGTGTTTTAATCGAAGAATTTGAAATCAGAAATCCAAACTGATTTTAAAGCAGCACTTTGTTTGAATGCATGCAAAATTGAATTTCAACGTTTTAATCATTACAAGAGTTAATATGTTGCAAATAATACAGGCCTAATATGTGTTATATTACTTACTTCACGAATCTCGAACAATAATTGTGTATTTTTTAGTATAGCTAGTAAAATGGGAAGAAAATGTCGAGAAATAATTTGAATTTATGGTTTTCCAAAAGATCCAAATGAATTAGAGAAATGTTACTACTAATGGTCCTAATATATCAACGAAAACAGTCCCAGTTTGGTTTTTTATATCGTTAAATTTCTGCACTTTGAGACAAATGGTAAATTTCTTTGACAAAAAAATCAATAACACGTTTAACAATTGTTTTTGATAAGAGTTTAAAATTGCTGAACAAAATAGAATGTGTAAAAATGCAGATGACTGCTTGTTTTCTTTTTTATGAAGACTGGGTTGCTTAGCTCTGTGGGTGAAAATTTTAAACGCTCAACTTGCAAACTAATAAACATGTACAAAATATGAAACCATTACAAGAAGCTCGACATGTAACTTCGCGCATTGTGCGCATCAAAAGTGATTGGGCGATCAGTTAGGTACTGCAAATGTTCATAATCACATATACTAAGATGTCAAAATTGCTTAATAGGCTTGGAGAAAGCTATTTCGAAATTGGACAAAACAGTTTGTATCTGTGAAGATACATTGTAGAGTTTAACGGTAATCATGCATATTCTCAAATAAAATTATGAAGAGATAAATAGATGATTGGTCTTTTGCATTAAGAATTGATTATATATATTAATTGCTTTGAAATGGAAGCATAATGTGCGAAGTTATCGTAGAGGTTCGGTAATTAGCAGGAACTACATATAGGAAAAGTAATTTTGACGCGGCCTAATTCCGCCGAAGACACAAATTTTCGCCAATATTCTTGGCTTCCGCTACGCTGAAAGAAATATTTCACAACAAAATACTGTAAGTTACTTGCAACACGAATATAATTGCTCGTATTAGTGCGAAAATGATGGAAACCCAGCCTGTTATCAACAAGCTAGTTACTAACGTCAAAAATAGTATTTGAAAATGTTCTAGAGCAATGATGGAACGTGAACCTTTGAAAGGTAAAATTTACGAGCGGTTTCCT
Source organism: Hofstenia miamia (assembly GCA_900660155.1). Classification (NCBI taxonomy): domain Eukaryota; kingdom Metazoa; phylum Xenacoelomorpha; order Acoela; family Hofsteniidae; genus Hofstenia; species Hofstenia miamia. The sequence goes on along the minus strand of CABFPE010000929.1, from coordinate 185,584 downwards.
ATTCCTGTTTCTAAGTGGTGAAGGAGGTGGCTAACAGCAGGTGTATTTTTTGCGAAAAACTGGTCCATGTCGAAACTTTTCCTGGAATCAAAAGCGGAAGTACGGGGGGTTTACCGCAATGCAAAACCCGAAAATTATGCCAAATAATTAAGGCTTCGGAAGGCATGGATTTCACGGATAACAAGGCTTCTCATTCAATGAATAAGATGATGACAGAAATTGAAATCCAGTGGGTGACGTATTACTAGAAAAACTATCAAGTATGAAGAAGATCAACGAGCTTGCAAGAATACAAGTCATATTCGATCCTAGAGAAATGAAAATTTTTGCTTTTGCTCATTGCACTTCAGTGGACGTTGAGATGATCTTTTTTGGAGGACCGAAATTATATATTAGATGAAACGGTCCATGGGCTAATGTTTGTAAAGTACAATAAAAAGTTCTATTTTTGATCTGTACGTGAACGTCGAAAAATTGATTTTTTTCCTCAGGAAAGGTTCATGTTCCGCCGAAAAATACTTTTCCCAATTATAACCGATGTGTTGAACAGAAGCTCAAATTTTGTATTACACAGTAAATATTTTGTTGCTGCTCAATGAATAAGTTACATACATAAGGAAAACTGAGAAAATTCCTCGTTTATTGTGTTGTTTTACTTGTATGACCGTAAGGATTGCACATGGTTTTGGTAATGATAGTGTAAAACAATTAATGAAGATTGATGGTAAGTTTGTAAAATAAAAGGTAATATCATGCCTGGTGTATCGTATGTATATGACAAAGGAATGGGCGGGTAGATCAAATTGATGATTTTGTTCCGGCATTCAAAAATAGGTCCCGGATGTTTTTACGAATTTATTTGAAATTGAATTCGTAGCAACGCGTGGATTTTGCATAACAAACAGTTTTCAACGATTATTTTCACAAAATAGTGTGTACTTGCAAAATGTATTTCTATTTAGGTAGCCATGAACTAATGGGTTAAAGGAAAACATGCTTATTACTCAAAAAGCTGTGGAGCTTGGTGACATTTCTAACTTTTATTGGGGGTCACAATCTCCTAATAAAATGTTTCTAAATATTTGCTCATTTTATGCATGGTATTGCGTATATCCATCTAGCTTTTCCGAAAACTTGCTATTGTTAGTGAAAAAGTAAGGAAAATAAGTTAGGAAGTAATTCTAATGAGTTACATCATTTCCAACTGCTACAACCTTTATTTAATTAAAGTCGAAAAACTCAAATTTGAGAGTTGATGATGACACCCCATTTCTGAACATTCGAAATCGATAGTAATCATATGAAAAATATTTGTGCAATGTTTTGTTTTAATATCATAATCCAATTCAAAGAAGTGATAGCACAACTGAAAGTCAAGGAAATTACTGATTGATTAATGAGGATAATGCATTATCATAACACACAGAAAAATAGTGTGAATTTGAATTAATCGCAATAGTGGTCATTTAATATCTGGGACCAACACGGATAGCGCCAATTAAAGCGCACGGAGGATAAGCAATTTAACAAGTATTGCGCTTATTTGAGTTCCGAGTTGAAATGACGCCGATATTGAAGTTGCAGAATTAAATTAGCTAGGCAATATTAGTCGTTAGCATAGAAGAAAGCTCAAAAGCAGCATTTTAATTTTATCAACCAAAGCAGTATCATCAAATAACATTATTTCGTGAATGTGAATAAGCCCATTATAATTAGATATATGGGATGAGGGGCACTGACGTTTAAGACCTTAGTGCAAATTGGATAAATTCCTCACATGCTTTTTATATTAATGAGGCAATAGCAATTTTTTGGTTGTTAATCAATGCGTACTTTTAAAAGAACAGGGTACATTTAGATTAATTTTGTAGTAATCTGAGTAGGGACAACAGCAGTTAATATATTATGATGATTGACATTAAGTGCTGACTTTACTAATTAGTAAATGGATTATGTGTTTTAGATCCTTTTCATTATACACACTTTATATTGGTGAGTAGTTGAAATGTTATACAACGTCACAGAGTATGTAATTTTGAAACCAATATTATAACATCATAGAATGTAGTTAATAATTCCTAAATTTTTACAAGATTTTGATAAAGAATTTAATCTGTTTTTATGGGAATCCTTCCAATTCCTATGATTTTTTGTTGGCTGTAATCCGAAATCAAGTACAGATCCCATACATATGATTAAAATATTATTAAAATAATACCTCTTTGTAAAGGCGATCCAGACTCGCCATGTCACGATCATTCAATTGACAAGCATCACTTCTACCAGCAGCAAAGTCTTCCCGAACCTTCTCATCTCCCAAAGAGTTCAAAACGTCCAAAATAATGGTCAATTGACGAACCAATTTTTTTCCTGCCAGCTCAACTTTCTTTGCTTCAGACAGTTCATCAGTTGCCCGTTTTCGACCAAAATCCACCAACATTTTTGAAACGTCTTTCAAATACTCGTTCAAAACCTAAACACAATTTTATACTGAGGAAATAATTTACAATTCATAATGTAAATATCAGAAGGCTCCAAATGAACGAGGTTTTAGAACGTTTTATTTGCAAAACGGATATCTAAGAATTGTTCTTTACAGGTGATCTCAGAATGACAAAAGTTAAATATACCATGTGTGTATAAATAATGTTCAGTTTTCATAGGCCTATTCCGAGCCAATTATAATTTATTATGTGTGTGTGAATATAAAACGTTAGTATACAGTATAGAATTTCATTTTAGTCAAGAATTATTTTGTTCAATTATATCATGGATCTAAGAAATCAAAATTCAGCTCAATTAGTGAAAATTTACTAGCAAAATGCATAACATTGCACAGCTACTCTAAGAACGTGGAAAACAAAGCATAAACTTCATAATGATCCTTTCACTACAAAATTTATAAAAAGCTAGTAGAGATTTGAAGGGACGGGTAATGTTGTTCCAGGCATATCAACTGTTCGTCTCTCGCTTCGAGCTGAAAGAGTTTCAATAATTCTAGAAGCTGTGAAAAAATTGTCGGCATTTAACGATTACGGCTGTTCAACTCGAAAAGTAGCTAATTTAACCGGAATTTGCAATAAAAGCGTGCAAAAAAGTAACCAATCAATTGTCTTTATGTCCGTACCGTATTTCTATTCATCAGGCAATCACTGAAAAAGAGAAGGTCAGTCGTCGTAGTTTGCAAATTTGATTCAAAATCCCTCCAATTCTTTGGAGTGACGAGTCAACGTTCTCTCTGGACGGTCGAATAAATCGTTATAATTGTGTGGTATGGAGTGAAGGTAAATCCCCATGCTTGCGCCATGAAAGAGTTTCACAGTCCATGGGTGATGGTCTGGATTGGATTTTCTCCATCGATCAACTCTCCTCTTTTCTTCTTTGAAAACACGGTAACAGCAGAGTCGTACTCACATCTCTTGAATAATCACTTATTCCTATAGTACCACTATTTTCCAGCATGATGGAACACCGGCTCACTATAGTCTTATGGTAAGAGACATCTTGAATCATAATTTCCCAAACCGGCCTATTAGTAGAGGTAATTATGTGTAATTTTAATTGTGTTCTTTGCATTCTATTTTAATTTATGTGTTGTAGCTTAGTTAGTTTTAATATATTTTGTTGTTTGTATATATTTTTGTAAATCTGTAAATATGTTTATATGTATTTATGTATTACAAATTTGTATACAGAATTTGGGCAGCAATGTACAAAATTAACGTAATAAAGCTATTGAATAATAATTGACAACACATCAAACATGTGAAAATATTCTGCTAATTACTCATTTACTGAAAACGAGTTTTTATTTATGATAATAGTACACTACAGTTCNTTTTCCAGCATGATGGAACACCGGCTCACTATAGTCTTATGGTAAGAGACATCTTGAATCATAATTTCCCAAACCGGCCTATTAGTAGAGGTAATTATGTGTAATTTTAATTGTGTTCTTTGCATTCTATTTTAATTTATGTGTTGTAGCTTAGTTAGTTTTAATATATTTTGTTGTTTGTATATATTTTTGTAAATCTGTAAATATGTTTATATGTATTTATGTATTACAAATTTGTATACAGAATTTGGGCAGCAATGTACAAAATTAACGTAATAAAGCTATTGAATAATAATTGACAACACATCAAACATGTGAAAATATTCTGCTAATTACTCATTTACTGAAAACGAGTTTTTATTTATGATAATAGTACACTACAGTTCTTGTATGACCTTTTAAAATAAAGAAATCATATTAATTCCAATCAAATGATATGGTGCATCGTAAGATCACAACCTATGATTCTTAAGTCATCACTTACATATTAATGCAATATCAGAAAGTGACAGCGCAATGAACCTCTGATTTTGAATAATACAGTTTATTTTATGTGGCTCAGTGTGATACTTTTTGTGGTATGTTGTAATTTTTGTTGTAAATCTACATGAAGATTAGTTTTTCACGAAATGCATATGCGTAAATAGATAGTCACAAAATAGGTATCAATCAATTGACCTAATGTATTTCAAACAAATCGTTTTAAGAAGTAATATCCTCGAACAAAAACATTCAGAGCTCGTATGCCCGTCCCGTACAAATTTGTCCGTGCACTGTACGGGCCCTACCCTGGTTTATCATATAAAATTCAATTTAATGGCTTTCCAAAGTGTTATAGTAAAAATATGTTGAACGAATAAGGAATTAAAAGACTGGCGTTTAAAGTTCGAAGGGATTAAATTCAGTGGAGAAAACAATGATAATAGCGGATTGAATAAACGGTGACTCATTTACGATTACGAGAGTTCATTACAGTGTCAAAAGAAAACGAAGCACAGAGAACAAAAAATAAAAATAGTAAAGCTTATGATTTATAATTGTGAATTCAGTCAAGTGACACACCATTCAAGTGTTTCTGCATAAACATTTTTAAATGATTTAAAAATGTTGTTGACCATACTGGCAACTAAATCAATGGTGCATACAACAATTTTACATTTTTTCTAACCTCACCAAATGTTAAATGAAAGTTACGAGAAGAACGATTTACTTTTGTTTGATTATTAATAACGATTATAAGTAATTTTTGTTTTTCAAATGCGTTGCTTCCTTGACAAAAGAAAATAATTGTTGAAATTATAAATTGAACCTGTATAATAACAATAACACCTTCAGAATTTCTCTTTTTATATTTTGAGCACTTTTTATATAAAATACCAATACATAATATATGAAAAATTCGGTTGCAAACGCGGTATATTCTTTACATGATTTTTCAGAAAACGCGAATTTCTGCTGTGTCTTGAAATGCCTATAGCTATAAATCGAATATGGTGATTCTATAGAGAATACAATGTAATATGATAAGTTTTACGTTGAACATTAGTGAGCTAGCTGTACTTACTCTACGTTTGGATAAAAAAGTGCAAAATTTTAGCATTTAATTTTTTCAAAACATTAGCATATTCTTTATATTATGAATTTCAAGAAATTGAAGGACTCTGAATGGTTTGGTAAGTGATTACGAATTTAGGTTACTAACCAAGTATGCTCATGAATGTGGCTTTGCACAAAGTTTGATTGGTAACAAAGAATTCAATGAGTTCTCAATTGATTTGAAACGTACGTCTGATGTCAAGCTTGTATTTCCATAAAACTTGACATCTTGTTGCACTTTATCCGAAGTTTTCAGAAACAGACGTCTTGACCGGAAAGGTACACGATCAATTCCACTCTATTCAAAAACCCTTGCTTCAGAAAACAAGTTATCAAGTCGCCGTTTGCGTCTCCTTTCTGCAAGTACAATAGCTTCGTATCCATCCATGATAAGTGATGAAACACCCACGTTTAACAAATCAAGTAGTATAGATATCTATGTTTCACTCCTGAACGATTTATATTATGAAAATATAATTGGAGAAATAATTCACAAAGTGGATAACACAGAAATGTGAAGAGGATGGATATATCGCATTTTGTAAAAAAAATTGATCTCGGTTATAACGCGTTTTGCACAAAAACACGATTTTTGATGACGAGTTAAAAAAAATTGAGATTTTAACAGAAGATGGAAAGCACTCAGTTAACATAAAATCTGAGCTCAGCTCATTTGTAGTCAAATATTCAAGAGTTCTAAGGAACGTCAGAATTTATAAAAACATTATGTAGTAGTTGGCTTTCTTGATTTCCAATTATTTTAACATCCTTCTATTTTCAGATACATACAAAAAGTAGAAAACACGAAATATACATTTTTGGCATCATACTGTACCTGTGATATTATTTTATGTATAATTACACAACATTTGTAATTCAAAAAATTTTAATTTCCAATTGAAATGGACACATAGGATGTAACAATCAAGCCGTCAGGCGCCTGTAATGCAGGTGAATATGGAAAACTGCAATTGAAAAAATCTGAAAGTCAAAAACATTCATTTTTATTAGTACGTCAAGTCTAGCAATTTTGTTACTTTCTCAGTGTTTAGATGGTTACCTCTAAAGTATGAATTCAATATTTGTTCGATATTTTTTGTCTAAAAAATGGTAATTTATTTAACACCATGTCAAATTTTATGATGTGATAATCTTCAAAACTGGATTTGTCGACAGGGGCTGATAGAAAACTAGAGAATTTCTTTGATAGTTTTGAAAGATTTTCACAATTTTATGTCATGTATTACAAAATATTCTTAGTTCTCTATATTACACTAACAATAAGGGAAAAGTTTTCTTCCTTAACCCATTAACGGCAGTACCATATTATAATTTCTTACGAAATTTTATTAAAAGCTGTTCTTTTGACTTATAAATAACTTGTTGCGATTCAATAATTTTTTAAGATTTTTAGCCCGACCAAAAAATAGAAGCCAGTTAGTTTCAAAAACGTTGAATTCTTATCTAGTATTTTTAGTTATTGCGCAAAGTGAATTCGAGTGGATTGAGAGCAACAGGCATCAGACCCAACGGGACAAAATGTTGAATAGCTCAAAAAACACAATCCTTATGGTCAACAGGAATGAGAAAAGTAATGTTCACAAGGCTATAATTTTTTTCGATTCAATTCCAAAAAAAGAAAATCTCAAACTTAAACAACAAAAATGATCCAAAAATGCAATCTACATATGGGTGGAGTAGATCATATGGATCCCTTTATCATACGTGGTGACCAACAACTGCCACAAACTCATGGAAAATATACACAACGGTGAAAGAAACGAGAAAATGTTCCTTCTGTTTCATCAGAAATTTGGCTTTGACTTATATGAAGCTAACTTCCAGCAGCGATTTGAATTCTAACGAAGTGTAGCTGAAGCACACAATTACCATCTTGTTGGCTTGAATCATCTGATAAAAGCCAAGGACAAACAATGTAGATGTCAGGGAAATGGATGTTCAAAAGACTACAATACTGTGACAAATGTATGATTATGATGTGCAAGACCTGCTTTGCTTTCCAAATTATCATACTTATTGAATAATGAGTTTTCATTACTGCGAAATTTAAATAAATGAGAAGTCTTCGTTTTCATTATTTTGTTGTAGTATTAATAAATTAATAAAAATTTCAAAATGTTGGATCTCTGGCAGTGTCCTATTTTTAGAACAGCCATGTACACTTACATAGAGACGTGGGTATGTAAAAATTGCATGTCTGGCTGGGCATTCTTAGAGCACGGTATATATGATCATGTAAATCGTTTATCAACTCATACGAGTTTACATTATTTACAGATTCAATTTCTTCGATTTTCTGAAAATTTACTGAGATAAGTAAGCTTCACAGAAGTTAGAAAATCATAGCGAGTGAGATTATAGGCTTATATTTCACATCCCCAAGCGTAAATTGACGAAAGACACAAAGATTTTAACATGTTACAGTAGGTTTCCTATAAAGACGACATTGCCGGTTAATCGGTTCATTAAGAAACAAATTATCAGATTGTATCCATATGCCTCCAATTGGACTATTCTAAGAAAAATTTATAAATTGATAAAAATAACATTTGAATGTATTAAAATTCTATTTTGTTATCTTGTTTCAATTGTTAGAATGTTAATGAGGTTGCAAATCTAAATGAATATGTTGTGACTTAGGTACAGTGCAAAACCCTTTGCTCAATGTCCATTGAAGTGATACACGATGAGACTTGCACTATAACAAGTCCTAGGGCATATATATTTGCACAAAGACAAACCTTGTTGCATATTTGTTTAACTGAAATTATTCATTATATTCTACATTTCTCACAAAAACCAATAAAATGTGGTCAATTTCAAAATGTACTGTATGATACCTTAAAAACTGTTTAAAGTTGTTTGGCAAAGTATTTTTAAATCAAAATTTAACAGACTGTTATAATAATTTGAAAATAAGAATTCAAATGAATTTTTCCTTGATTTAGTACAACACTAATTTAGATTTTATAGTAAGGTCCATTTTCCAGAGCAAATGACAGACTTGGCACAGGGAGTAACAATCACAATGACTTCAATTATCAAGAAGGAATTGTAATTTTGATTTCTTGCAAATTTAATAATTAAAATGTTGACAAATAATTATAATCGCCAATATTAATAAAAAATGGAATTATTTAATAATAAAATCGGAATGATATAACAAGCACAAAACATCCAAATATAAAAATAAACGGCACTTTGGTAATTGTGTTCTTGTAAATAGCACTGCTTGATCTAGCATTAGCACGGCACAATGTCAAGTCTACTACCAAATCCATATTACAATTTTGATATAATTTAAAATTCAAATTACTTTGATACATGTCTTATGTGTGCTAAATAGTAACTAAAGACCTATTGCTTATAAACTACAGAAGATGTAGGGCAAAAAAATAATTTTTTGTATGGGATAAATGAGTACGCTGAAAAAATTCTATAGAGGATACTGATAGACGATGGTGCATTTCGTTTTGCACCTTCGACTAAATACAAAATATATGAATAAACTTAAAACCATGAACATTTAATGTTATTCACAATGAGTTCAAGTAATAAATTTAACAGAATGCTGAAAAAGTTAAATGAACTGTAGAAAAAACTGTAGACATGCATGGCTACATGAACATCTGCACCATTCATCATAGAAGAGCAATGCTTCGGGAATATGCACCCAACGTTGTAATACAACAGTTATTCTGTAAAAGTATAAAAACATTGAGAGTACATCTCTTAGATAAAACCAAAACAAAGATATTTGATAGTCTACCATAGTAAGCATTTGAAACATGCATTTATAACCACACCTAGTGAAATTAAAATAAAAATGAATCTTACATCTATAGTGACGACGACACGTGGTAACTGAGTAACCGCTTCGATCTGTCCAGGGTCTTTTAATTCGCCCATCTCTTGCGACTTCTTAAACGTTTCTAGGCGATTTTTTCGTTTCTCCAAATTCCTTAATTTTTTTTCGATTGTAGATGGATAGCTTGATAATGGTTCGGGTAATGCAGAAATAATCTGTGTTTGTTTAGAAGATAGCGATTTTTTTTCGATTGGCATTGTGCAACTATAATATCAAAATCATAACTATAAACAACTAAAACAATATAAGACAAAACATTATATTATTCAAAAAAGCCTTCCCTTTCTTGTTTATGACTTCAAATTAATGTTTTTGATTTTGCTAAGTTAAATTTTTATATTGAAATTATTCATTCATTCACTCATTTATAATGCATGTCACTCATTTCTTCCGAATAAGAAAGTACTCAAAACAAAAGCTATTATCTAACATATTTTGGTTGCTTTTGAGTAATACACGTTATCATTTTAAAAAGCAATTTCGATTTTGCTCTATATCAATCCAATTTTTATAAAAAGTTCAACAAGTTGGTAATGAAAATACTGCTTGTTTAGAAAAATTGTTATTAAGGATTATTAAACCAAATGTGAATAGTATGCTCTTAAACATTTTGCAACAATTGGTGCCACTGATTACCAATTAACCTACAAATATGTAGAAATAATCTGTAAACCATTGATATGTTTCATAGTATCGATATATGCATACATTTTGTAATAACCAAATCAGTGAACAAACGTAATAAATTATAATAATCGCACCGTGATACCATTGCATTGATCAGTCTAAGTGATTTTCGGGTTTTAAGTTTGTATTTGTAAACATATTGATAAAAAATGTGTATATAATACAAGTACTTGACGTAAATAGAGAACCGTTTTATAACCGTTCAAGAAGGCAACGCGCTAATCCCCGCGATATTACTTTAAATTAAAGTTGCAACTCTTAATAAAATTGAAGCGAAAATCAAAACATGAAAAGCTATAAATCAAAGGAAAATTCGTTTGTATTACTTTTATCAAATATATCGAAAGGTAACTAGCTCATCTCAGTAATCCAAATTAGTAGTAAACATGGTTGAAGTGGATAAATCTATTAATTGTTAATCGGGGTTTGAACAATTAAATTTCTGCGTATTTCTAAATACTTTGTGTCCATTTCTATAGCGGCTGATCAAAATGCCTACACTATGAAGATAATCATTGACTTTAAAATTTGCACTATATCAAGAAACTTCATTTTGGTTAAAGAATATTATTCTTATTATTTTGGTGTAGAATATTATTAAAAATGAAATGAGATCTGGCGTAATTTTTAATGCTGTTTTCGGATACATGTGCAGGGATTCCAATTATAATGGCCATTAAGTAGAATGATGAATAAATCATGTGTAATAGCAATTTAATAGTGAAATATTTAGCTAAATTGCAAGCTAAATTTTGATTACTAAAAACAAGCTTTGTTAAGTGCAAAAATAATTGAAATCAGCTATTGTAAATGGCAAAAAATGCTATTATAAATGATTGCAATACGCTGAAGTTTTGCAAACCCTGTGTTATCCTAAAAATACATTTTTTGTTCAAATAATTATTCACGCTTTTAATTATTATAGATATAAAATGTAATGTATGAAATTATTTCTTTAAAGAAAGATGCCATTCAGTCAAAACGTTTAGTGGTTAATAATCAAAAACCGATGCTTCTAGTGTTAAGAAATAAAGCAGTAACTGCCACGCTGTTGATTCTTTTTGGAGGGAATACTGGAAGCAGATGAGATTTTATTGTAAGCACATATGGATAGTGAATGTAGAATTGGGATCACAAAATTTGGTTTCATATAAATTCCTTCAAAAACCCACTTCAAAAAAACTAGGCGTGTCTAATCAAAGAATAACTGATATAATTACAGGCTTTTTCCTAACAAAAAATGCAAATAATGCAAACGGTTGCTCAAAAATGATGATCTGCAATTATGACAACCGCTTTTTTAAAAATATCGAATTACAAATGAACAAACATCTATGGGACACTACTTACTAAACGTAATACACAAAATCAAACAATTTCTATGGAAAATGCAAACATAAATATATTTGCTATGCTAATTCTCAAATAATTTTAGAACAAGTGCACATTAATTGGTTTTAAACAAAATAAACACCTGAAAATGTGCAACCACATAAAACAATTACCGTCCACCTACTTTTATTTGGTTTACCCAAAATTAATGGCACAAAAGTACTGTATTTCTATTAAAAATCGCATTAATATTACAGCGAAATGCGAATGCGAAGTCCATGTAAATTGTCCCATTAAAATTAAATAAAATTCCTATATTTGAATTTTGTTTACATTTACAATTTTATTGAACAATATAATTAAAAATTTGATTACTTAAGCAACTAATATTTTCTCGTATTTATCACTGCATTTAAATTCGACAGTTTATGTCTATCATTTACAATTTAGTATAAAACGAACTGATAGGTTTCTTTCGATAACGTAATTGGATGAAATTGTTAACATACAGCAAAAATAGAAATTTGTGCTTTTGTATACAACGTAGGCTTTAGTCATTTTTTAACAATAGTAATTTTGAAAATTTTGTAGTCTTAGATTTCATGAATATCAATGAATAAATCGATAGCAAAAGATAGAGTCAGACGCGAGTTCAAAGAAATAATGAACTGTCGGTCTGATGAAAAAGATGTAAGATAGCTTTATTTTTACGAAATTTAAGTAAGCATTTTAGCCAATTAAATATATCAAAGTTCGCCAAAATGATACGAACATTATGAAACTAAATGGGGAGATATTTGGGCCACCTGATACTCCATACGAAGGAGGCCGGTTTTTGTTAGATATTGAAGTTCCTGACACATACCCATTTAATCCACCTAAGGTATTCCTTGATTTTGTTATTTGCCTTTCTTATTGGTGTTACGCACTTTAGTCCACCCAGTGGAAATGACATCAAATACAATATACAGATATATGTTCCCAAATTCAGCGTCCTCGAACACTTGGTAAGGCATTATTTGCAACAGATTGGCTATAGGAATCCAAAAATATGTGCAACGTCTTTTCCACAGGGTAGCCTTAAGTGCATTAATATCTAAATTTCGTGAAAACCAACTAGATTAACTATTTTAATTAAGTTATTAAATTATATATTACCTTTAGTACTTTTTATTGTCATGGAGGAAGATTACTTCATACTTTGTATAGTATTTTAATTATTGCGGTACGTTTATACTGCCGGAATTCGAATTAGTACTGATTTGTATGAGGAATTCAAATTATTATGTATATGAAAACAGAAATATTACCCAAATTTAAGTAAAACCAGGATAATAGCGTTTACAGGTACACTTGTAGTGATGTTTTTTATGAAATATTGTTTTCATTATTGTTGAAAGTGGTTGCTTCTGCCCAATTCATGTGTTTAGTCATCGTGCTATGATCAACCTACCAATTGCTTGAAAAACATTTTTCAAGGTTTGGGTAGCCAAGGACTCAATTGTACATTGTTGCAACTCTTACATCAAAACAACCCTTTGCAAAAGTAGAAAATAAAAATTAGCAAGCCTGTTAATAATTTTAAGGACAATATATACAGTCAAACCTCAGTTTTCGAACATAATCCGTCCAAGAAGGCTGTTCTAAAAGCGATTTGTTCGAATACCGAAACAATTTTTCATATTATAATCAATGTAAATATTTTTAATCCGTTCCAAGTATACTGTTTACCATAAATAAAAAAGGGTAGAAATAGACCACGTGTTCTATTTTAATAAAAGATATCCTATCTAAAAATATACAAAAACAAAATGCAATTATTTCGTATGTTTTTTACCAATTGTAACATAGAGAACATTAAAGTTTGTGATACAATAAAAAAATAGAAAAAAGGGCATAAAATTGTTAGTAATATTGAGTAACATACAGTACAAGATCATGTGAAAAAAGTACATTTTCATCAATTTTTCGAGCGGTAATCATCTTCCATAAAAACTTCGTTGCCACAGGGTGTTTCTTCCATTTCATGAAGAACCTATCTAGAGTCACTTGTTTTTCCCTTTTTTAGAACATTACGAAGTGGCTAATAACATCATTAAAAGCATAAACGACTCTACTGCTTTCGGCTTTATTTGGATGGTAAAGTTTCCATTCCATTTAACTCAAATATCCTTGATATCAGCTGTAGAGCCATTTTTTTTCCCTCATCCTCATCAGAAGACATCTCCTCCCTCAACGTTTACGTCTGCTCTTCCTGATGATGCTGGAGTTCTTCTGTTGTGTGCTCGTCACGATGTGTGCCGATTAGCTTCTCGACATGACTGTTGTGCATTTCTAAAACTAGAATTTCGTCCATTCTGACCATTTCGGGTATACTCGGCTTCTTTCGGTTTGTTTGATAGCCAAAGTTTGGTCGAGTGCTGAGCCGTACAATTTTGGAACTTTTTGGTTGAGAACATGAAGTTTTTGATAACCGAGGTTTGACTGTATATATATATTTATAAATCGAAACCGGTTGGAAATATTAAATTGATCACGTTAGTTTATATATATATATACGAGGGTGAGTCAAAAAGTAATGATAATATCTATGCCATTTGAAAAATATAAGTAGAAGGAAAACAAGTTTTGTCTTATTTGAAATAGCTATTCATACCCGTGATTTGAACTGAGTTTGAATTTGCTTACACTGCTGTCAGCCTNATATATATATCGTCTTGGTATTTTAGACACGAGATTTTCATAAAATCCGCATTAATGAAACGCCGATAAACTCTATCAAAATTTCATGAAGAAAAATGTGTAATTTCCCAAAATGGATTTGATAAAATGTATTAGAAAAAGAAATTTAGAACATTATGAATCACTTTATCTAATTGAAAAATAGTATATCAAAGACAATATGGAATGGATGCATCATTTTAGCAGAAGTTTAGTATTTGTTAAAATACCGCGCATTATTGCAAATTTCATATGAATGGCAAAAAATTTGCACTAAAATTACAATAAGTAGTTTTCATACTCTTCTCACCATTTCTATTGTTTTATAATACCATAATCTTTTTAGTCAATGTCTTTTGAAAATCAAAAATAGAATTCTTTAACCGGATTATTACATGATTAACCGACTTCTTTAGTATTACCTGATTTAACCGCCCGGGACGGGCTATGCTCTTTTAGAGCAGCGCCCAAATGCATTGTTAGTTGAAGGAGTTCCAATTATTCCGTAAACTTTGTTTGTGATATTAACGTTTATTTTATTGTAATATTGTAATGCTGACCTCTGTGTGGCGATTTTCATCAAGGAAGAACATTGGTACCCGACATTAGTACTTTTGAGGTTTAATTTAAACAATAATTTCTGAGCATTTAAAATTTTTCGTTTTCAAGCTGTTTTTAAATTTTTGTAAAAAACGAAATACCGAAAACATTATATATATATATATATATATATATATTGGTAGCACGAATTCAAAATCTCATTGTACAAAGCTCGTCGAATTATTTTATTATTGGGATTTATATTAATCCTTTTGCATTTGTTTACACACAAATAATCAAATTTATTATGAAAATATCAATGATTTTTGGAGAAAAAAGGCGAAATTATACAATATCAAATTGATGGAGGTGCTTTTTACTCATTTTAAATAAAAAATTAGTGAATACCGTTTTCGTGCGCACCAAAGCCCGAAGACCTTATATAGTATGGTTTTATGCATTCCATTTAAAAATTCTTTTTGAAACATTAAATTTAGATAAGATTTACTACAAAAATTTGGCATCCCAATATCAGTTCTGTCACCGGTGCAATCTGCCTAGATATCCTAAAAGATCAATGGGCTGCTGCAATGACTCTTAGAACGGTGCTTTTGTCTGTACAAGCTTTACTTGCATCTCCAGAACCTGACAACCCTCAAGATGCGGTTGTTGCTAAACAGGTTATTTATCAATTACTTTTTTTGCATAGCCATACTAATTGTAGTGCATTTCTTTAGATTAAAATCTATTACATATGTTTTAAACTGTTATTTTTTGTGTGTTGTATTAAAAGCATATTTTCAATTTGTCAGCATTATTAATATTTCCATAAAATAAGCATTCAACTTCCCGAATATTGCCAGCTGTAATCAACATATCAGTTGTCTGTCATTCATTAATGACAACAATACCTTTCAGCAACTCGGTCTTTCAATGATTTTTATAAGTGTAATCTACTGCACATACCAAAATATTGGTTTCTTTGCGATCAATGTATTAAGTCACAATGTTTCGATCAAAGAAATTTTAGCAATTAATATTATAGGTTGTCCATCATAGCATTATGTTATTATCAATATTATTATTAATTAAAATTCCCGCCAATATTTATTCTAAAATTTCCTGTCTCGAAAACCATCTTTTTAAGTATTTTAGCATTTTCCTTAATTTTGTCAATTCTTCATAAATTATATTCTTATTTGCATAAAATTGTAAGAGTATATTTCTTCTTGTACTCTGCTATCCTGATAAATATGTGCATTATCCATACTTAATAGGAGAAGTTCAATGTCTTGACTTAAACTCTTCGCAATTTACATTTTTTTATTGATTTTTGTTCAAAAACATTCATATTTATTCTTGACTGTACAACTATTTATTACTTGCTGTGGAAACTATTAGAAATGGACATTTGTCACTTCTACTGTTTTGTCTTAAGACAACGGATTTAAAAAGCCAGTTACTTCATCTTTCTGTTTAAAGACAATAATCTTGCTTGGCTTAGAGTAGGAAGGGATTGCTCCACCACACGAACAATTACGCTCAACAATACATTGATATAAAATGTATCGAAGACCAATCATCAAAATTGTACATTTTTAGTCTATACATGTAATGGCCAGCAATTACTCTTTATGTCCTAAACTTTATTCTGTATATATTTCCTTCGCGCTTGAGTAAGTGAATTTCAATGGATAACTATTTCTTAATAATAATTGTTGATATTGTTGTCTTAAAATGGCCTTCTAATGATTTGTTAACTATCCTGTCTGTTTTTGCTTCCTCACGGAATCTTAAAATCTAAGCATTTTATCGTGATAGAATTCTAATGACATTAAGGACATATAAATTTAAACTATGACTGTATTCTTTTAATAACTTAGTAATTCTGAACGAATACTTAAATCCGATCAGTGCTAGTACTTATGTTTATATTTATTAATTGTGTAATTTATTATACTATTCTTGTATTTAAGGAAGCATTTGATATTGATTGTAAAACATTTGTTATAAGTCGTAAATATGTGGCTCTAGCTATACTAGCTAATTTTTCTGTTTAAAAGGTTCTCATAAGCATTACCAATCATGTTTTGGCGAGCAAAGCAACATCAAGAATATATTTACACATTTCGTTTTATTTATATTTTTCGAGAAAGTTTGTATGTTTAATTATGTTCAAATTCAAATGCTCTCACTCGGACATAAAGGATTTATCATTTAATGATTATGTGTAGTATTTAGTGTTGTTTTAAGGATTTTTTAATGACAAAAACTAACAAAATCTGTTTTCTTTCATTGTATTACATTCATTAGTACTTAACATTTTTACTGCCGCGGGCTGTTTTCGTCGTATAAACGCTGGTTGTCGAGCATTACTTCGGCTCACGCGTATTTTATGCGCATAACGCTTTATATGTTCGATGTAGTAAAGTATTTAAACTATCATTTTAAAATGCACACCCATTAAACATTAGTTTTTATTTTAAACTACGCATTTCAAACATTTTTTAATGATGACTTGCGAGGCATCTCATTGGACTTAGTGGTACTTTGCACTTCTTGCAAAATGTTCTGGTGTCTTTTCTAATAACTTTCCTTTGGCATACTCGGCAGCGTCTTTGTGAATATTTTTTTGTAGTGGTAGGGAATAAAGCTCTTTAATGGCGTTGAAATCCACCGTTCGTCGCTAGAATCTTGTCTAGAAGTTCCTGCAGGTGGCTCTTCATCTTCACTAGAGCCAGACAATCATAACAACGCATGCAGCACCCACATTTGCAATTCCAGACATTCCTAAAATATCTGTCTAGCGTCATAAACGATGTTAAACTGCGTCAAACAATTCAGTTTGGCACTAAATTGATGGCTTTACCAAATAACGTAAATTTACACTTTACACAAAAAATACAAGGATGTAATATTACGTCGTCAAGCATTGAATGTGTTAATAATCAAAGATTAAAGTTTACTATAACGTGTTCTACTCAAATGTGTATAATTTCATTGTTTATCTAATTATCGTTTCCTGTTTGTTTCAAACTTTCGTCCATTTTATCTACAATGTTATTTATTATGTTCTTGCACAAACAATTTTGCGTTATTGGTCATTCTTATAGCAATTTAGTAATTAGCGACTATATGCGAAAACAACTTTGATATATATTTTTTAAAAACTGTCCTTTAATAACTTCATGTCTTTCTAAAGTTTTTGCTTTAGGCTTTCCTCCCTTACTGTATATGCTCATAATAAATGTTTGTGTTACGTACCATTAATATACAAATATACGAGGTTTTTTTTAAAAAAATATCTACAGATAAAGCATAATTTTACCATTTCAGTATTCGCTTGGAACCGAAACACGCAGAAAGTAGATGAAATGTAGCTTATGACATAACGAACTTATGGAAATAAAAGATCGACAGTTTTTGATATAGCTCAAACACGATGGATGCTAAAAGCATCGCGCTGAGTCGAGCTCTATCTCAGCATTGAATTATTTCGATTTTGACCAGGATCGAAACATCACTTATTTTGCTGTTTTGACATTTATTTTAAGTGTATGGAATAATTTAGATGTCAGTGAGTTTAGAAAAACTAACAAGGTTTAAATTTAATGCTACTCTGTTTTGCAATTACACTACAATAACTCTTTTCACACTTTCAAAAAGCTCAAAGAACATTTGAAAGGCGTTATTTTTGATAACACCGATGAAGTAATTTTCGTAAGCTGACTGCCGATTTCTTAAAAATGTTCTAAACGTTTTGGACGACACTTTGGAGAAGTTCATGACCAATTAAGCTTATCTTGAGAAATAATTTAATGTATCATTAAATACTTTCAATTTTTATAACGTTCTTGGTAGTCTTAAAATCTCATACAGTACGACTTCTACGTACACATTCAAAATTGTTCATCTTCATGTTCAGCCCTTCATAAGTCATTATTTCTTTTGCATGTATACTGTAATTGAGGAACTTACTTTTCAAATTTTCACTAATTTTATTATTTTTTAAATTCGTTTTTGTGAATTATTCTTCGTTTGTTCATTGTGTAATAATGCTTTGTTTAGTACAAGGATTCCAAAGAAATGTATCGAAAAACTGCCATTTTTTGGACGTATTACTACGCTAAACGTGAGTGTTAGTTTGAGTTGTATTTATTTTGATTAATAAGGCAAGTTAAAGTATTTCCATTAATTTATTTTTGCTCAAGGCATCAAAACCACAAAATCTTTATTCTGTTACGAGTCACAAGTATATGCATTTGAAATTCCTGGGGAGGCATTCAGTGATAGTAGCATGTGTAGCATTAGAAACTACATACTTAAATGACATCAAAACAAGAACTTTATGAAAATGTCGTCAAAATAACTTGTCCCACTAATTTGGTTGTTGGGAAAGGTAATGTTCGTCAGGAGGGAATTAAGTTGCTCATTCTTTTGGAGGGTTTTGTACATTGATTAAACTAAGAAAGTAATATATATATACAGGGTGGGGCAAAAGTCACGCCCCAGTAAAAAGAAAAGGAATTGTTTGTTATTATTTTATTTTTATTATGTGTACATCTAATTATCACTAGGGTACAACACAAGATGCATTCAGCAGTTCATAATAACACTTCAAAACTTCAGTCAATGAGATGTTCGAATTGCTTACCCTCAGCAGCAATGCAGTGTTGCAAACGCATTGTAAAAGCACGTAAAACATTGGCCAAGTGGGTAGGAGTCACTCTGCCACATTCATTCATGATATTTTCTTGCAGTTGTTCGATTGTTCGTGGTCGATTATTGTAGACTACAGACTTCAAGTGACCCCATAAAAAATAATCTAAGGGGGTTAGATCGGGAGACCTTGCTGGCCATGGCAAAGGACCTGCCCTACCGATCCAGTGATTCGGAAAGATTTCATTCAAATATTCACGAACTTTTCTGGCGTAGTGGGCTGGAGCTCCATCCTGCATAAACCATACATCATTCAAATCCATTGCATTTCTGATTGCAGGAATGATATTTTGTTGCAACATTTGCAAGTAAGTTTCACCATCTACTGTGTCGTGGAAGAAAAATGGACCAATTAGTCTTTGTCCAAGAATGCCGCACCAGACCATGATACGAGGATCGTGTTGAAAGTGCATTTCCTGTGACCAGTGTGGATTTGATTCAGCATAAAAACGGCAGTTGTGACGATTCACATGGCCATTTAAATGGAAAATTGCCTCATCCCCAAAGGCTATATTGGATACAGATAGTTCATTATTCTCAACCCGTTCAAACGTTTCCATTGCAAAATTCATTCTCAAACCATAATCTTCTTCATCTAGTCCATGTGTCAATTGTAGCTTATAAGGATGAAATTTATGGCTTTTTAAAATTCTGCCAACTGCCCTTTGACTGATTCCTACTTGGGCCGGGACTTTTCGTTGTGATTTGATTGGACTTCTACTAATTGTTGTATTGTAAAAAGAGTACTTTCATCATCGGTAGATGTTCTTGGACGTCCACTCCTTGGAGCATCGGCTACATTTCCAGTTCTTTTAAATTTTTCCAACAATCTGGATATCGTTCTCTGATCCACTGTTTTATCTGGGTGACGAGCCTGAAAAATGTCACGTGCTTTTCTCATAGAGCAATAACCATCGCCAACGATAAGAATCAACTCGATTTTATCTTCTGTAGACAGTGGCATTGTTAGTGAATAGAAAATAAACAAACAAAGATTTCAATCAATAGCTGTGAGCCTGCGACTAAATTTGCAATCTAACAGAGCTAGATGGAAGACACTTACTCTAACTTTAAACTCTGTAATGGCCAAAATTCTTTCACTTGATTATTGGTATTTCAAGATAGCCAATTAAAACTGGTTGATTATGCGTCACATACCAAGCTAATTATAGCTAGTGAAATCGGAATGGAGAACAACAGTTACGGACAGAGAGTTAGATGTAAATAATCAACTCCGCAATTTAAAAACATACACATGTGGCGCTAATCTCATTGACTGATCCACTATTGAACTGTTGAACGTTTGAAGTGTTATTATGCACTGTTGAATGCATATTGTGTTATACCCTAGTCATATATAGATGTACATGTACATATTTAAAAAATTGAGTAACAAAAATCCTGATCGTACTTTGTTGACTATTTAATAGCAT